>KZ112643.1:0-71025 GCA_002120305.1 Hypoxylon sp. CO27-5 | reverse complement strand
AAATAATTTAAATATATATATATATATTATTATAAATAATTATTTTATTTAATAAATATTTATATTATTTAAAAATTATTTTATATTATAAAATTTTTATATATTTTTTATTATAATAAATTTAAGAAATAATATTAAAAATTATTATAATTTTTTAATTAATATAAAAGCAATATTAAATAGGCTATATAATATTAAAAAGTTTACCGCGTTATATACTTACCGCCTTTTAAAATAGCTTACTATTAAAACGATTTTCCACTTTATATTTAAATAACTTTGCAAATATTAATTATAACGTTATAAAATTTAAATAGGAAAATAAATATTTTAATTACGTACATTTTAATTTAAGTTACATCGCGATATAATATTTAAAGCCTAAGTTATTTAAGCTTAAAGCTAAAGGGTTTTTTTTAAGTAATTATATAATAACCTTAGAAATAATATATTTAATAACGTATTAAATAAAGTACTTAACCGCTATAATATAAGGGGCATATTGTAAAAAAATACGAAAAAAAGTATCTTATAATAACCTTTTATATTTAACCTTATATAACTTAAGCTACACTAAAGGTATAAAGGTATAACCAAACCTAAATTATACGCATTTAAGTTATTTATCTTTTTATTTAAATTATATAACGTTATAACTAATATTTATAAAGTTATTTAAGTGTAAAGCTAAAGCCTCGCTTTTTAAATGCTACTTATAGCCCGGCGTAAAAATAAATATTATATAGCCTATTTAATATTACTCTAATATAATATTTTAAAAAAAACCTTTTTTTAAAAATAAATGGAATTAATTTTAATATTTTATTATTTATTATATTATATTTTAATATAATTAATTAGTTATTTTTACCATTATATTTAAAATATAATAATATTTATATTATTATAATTTATAATTTTAATAATATATTAATAATGTAAAATTATTTAAATATTTAATTATATTATTTAATATTAAATATTTTTAAGCTATTTATTTTATTTTAATTTTAATATCAATATATTATTAAAATATTTTAATTTATATAATAATAGTTAATTTATATTATTTATAATTTTATATATAATTTTTTATATATAAGTATTATATTTAATAATATTTATATATTTATATTTAATTTTAATAATATAAGTTATTATTAAACTTATTAGGTTTAAATATAATAATTTTAAATAAATTAATAAGTTTTTTTCTTTAATTATAAGTAAATATAACTTTATTATTAATTAATAATATTTATATATATAAAATTATAATAATTTAAAATCTTATTATTAATAAATATTTAAAGTTATAATTGCTTAATATTGTTAATATATAATGAAAATATAATAAGATAAAATATATTAATATTAATATATTAATATTAATAATATTTATATACTTATACTAATAATATTAATATATTAGCTTTAAAAGGTTAAAATATTATTATAATAAATTATTACTTAGTATAATTATTATATATATTAAGTTACGCATTTAAATTTAAAGGACACATATAAAATATAAAAAATATTTAATATTTACGATTTAAATTTTCTAATTTTTATCTCATTTTTATTAGCTTTTAATACCTATATTTTACATTAATTTAATACTTTTAGCTAAATCTTTAAATATTATAATAACCTTATTTAATTATAACCTATATTTAAATCACCTAACATACTTATTTTAATATATAGTTTTTTAATTAAGGATATTATTTTTTTATAATAATAAGTTATAATTAACTTATTTATATAATAATAATAAAATAATAAAATAAAAATATTTATTTTTATAATAAACTTTAATTAATAAACTTTTTAACGCTTAACTTTAAAAAATTATTATTATATAATAAATATAAATAATAAAAAATAACATAATAAATAAAATTAATCTTACCTAAAATAATAATAAAATAGTAGTAAATTAAATAAAAAAGGTTTTAAAAAAACCTAATTTAATTAAATTTACATTTTAAAAAAATATAAAGGAATAATAATAATTTAACTTACTTATATATAATAATAATAACAATTTAACTTAATCATATATAATAATAATAAAGATTTTAAAATTAAAGTTAAAAGAAAAACTTTAATAAGAAATAATATAAAATTTTTAAAAAAATAAAATTTAAAATATTACATATTTACTTTTATATTATACATAATATTTATAAAATATATATATACATATTAATTACATAATAATTATATATATAGCATATATATATTAACAATTTACTAAAGGCATTTATATAAAAATAAAATATATATATATAAAATATTTTTAACATTTAAAATTATATATTAACTATTTTAAAGGTTATTATTATAATTCTTTTTTTTATAAATAATTTTAAGTTTATTTAATTATCCTTTTAATTCTTTTTTATAAATAATTTTAACTTTACTTAATTATCTTTTTAATTCCTTCTTATAAATAATTTTAAATTTAAATTATCCTAATTTAATTCCTCCTTATTTTATAAATCCTTAAGTTTAATATTATATAAAAGATTAAACCTTTATTTAAGTATATTATATAAAATAATATAAAATTTACATAAATACTTAAATTTAATACCATTAATAACTTAAGTATTAAAAATATTTATTAGTTTTTATTTTCTAAATGAATATTAAGTAAAGTATAATTTAATATTTAAATATTTTTATAAATAAATATTAATATTAAATGTTTACAAATATTTTAATATTTTTACTTATAAAGTATTAAGGCTTATTTTTAATATTAACCTTTTCCACTATTAAAACTTTAAAAAAAAAGTATTTAATATTTTTATTTAAGTTATTATTAAAAATAGAAATAAATAAAAGTATTATTTCTTTTAATAAAAGATAAATATAATTAATTAAATAATTATTATTAAATCTTTAAATCTTAAATTAACCTATGTTAATATAAATAATTTTAAAAATTATATTAATTTTATATCGTTTAAAGAAAATCCCTTTAATATTAATAATAATTATAGCAATTTTTTATATATAAATATTATATAAGATATTTATAAAAACTTTATTAAAGCTTATTGCTTTTTTATTGCCTTTATATAAGGTATATAAGGCTTAAGTAAATAAATTATTTATAAGGATATTTAAATAAGTATTAAAAGGTATTTTTAATAAGATTAAAATTAAATTAATAAATAAATATTTTTAAAGATAATATTAGTTATAAATTTCATTTTTATTAATAAAAGCTTACTTAAGTATTTAATTTTAAAATTAAATCTAATTAACTTCTATTATTTTTAAGTATATATATTACCTTATTAAGTAAAAATATTAAATCTTATATATTTATTATAAATATTTATTATATTTTATTCCAAAATTATATATTAAAAAAGGTAATATATTTAATACTTATATATAAATTATTATTATAAAAGGTTAATTTATATTATTCAAATATTATAGTTTATAAATAATAATAAATTATTAATACTTAAAACTATTTATATTTATTTAAGATTTATACGAAATAACCTTATAATAAATTAATAATTTATTAAATTATAAAGTAAATATTTAAGCAAATAATTATAATATAAAAGTAATATATATAATATAATAAAAGTAATTATTAAAAATAATTAATTAAATAATATTTATTAGAAAATAAATATATTATTAACTTATATAAATATAAAATCTTATTAACTAATCTTATAAATTTTAATAAAATCCTTAATAGAAAAATAAACTTATTTTTTTAATTTATTAATTTAATATAAGTTTTTATATTAAAAATTACTAAGTATATATATACTATATAAATTTATAGTTTTATAAAAATATACTTTTTTAACCATTATAAAATAATATGATTTAATATATTTAAGAAATAACCATAATTCTTTAAAAAAGCTTTAAATAAGTTTTAAATGAAATTATTATTACTTATATTATTTTAAATCTTTTTAATATATAAATATAAATTTATTTATGATTTAACTATATTAAGGCTTATTTTATATATAGTAAGTAATATTTTATAAAAATTATTTAATATAATATTAAAAAAGGAATTATTTTAATTATTTTTATTATTATAATATTTAAATGGCGGATTAATAATATATAATAGGATAAGATAAGTTAAATAAGCTAATTAAAATATAATATATAATTTAAATATAACTATTTTAAAGTTACTATTATAAAGGTAATATAATATTTATTTTATATTTTCTTTATTAATTAATATAACTATTATATTTTAATAATTAATTATTAAAATTTTAAACTTATATTTTTTATAAAAACTTAATATTTATTTAATTAATATAAATTATAATTATCTTATATATGTTTTTTTTTACTTAAAAAAGTTAATATAAAATTATAAAATTTAAATTATATTATAATATTAAGAATATATAAGCTTATATAAATATTAAATAGGGATATTTAATTAATAAATTAAAGGATTTTTGCCTTTAAATTAACTTACTTTCTTTATAATATAAATATATTAATTTTAAAAGAAAGCGGAAATAAGTTTTATTATAATGGATTAAGTATTAATTAATTAAGTAAAAAGTTAATTTAAAATCTTTAAATTAATAAGATTATTTTATCCCTTTTTTTATTAATATTTTGCTTAATATCTTTTATATTATATAATTTTTTATTTACCTTTTTCCTTATTAACTTTATTTTACTTTTAGCTATTAAAATTTTATAAAAGAATTATAAAGCTTTTTTATTTATTATAATTTTTTACATAATATTTTTATAAGATTTAGTAAATTTATTAAATATTATAATAATAAATTACATAAAGATTTAATATACAATAACGATTTAATTTATAAGCTTAAAAAAAGCTAATTAAATATTTAATTTAATAATTTTTATATATTTACTAATATTAAAGTAATCTTTAATATATATAAAAATAAATAATTAATATTTTTTTTAATATAATAATCCTTAAATTAATATTAGAGTAAAATTAAAAATATTATAGCCTTATATAAATAGTTTATAATTTTTTAAAAATTCAAATATTTCTTAAAACTTTAAAAATAAGGCTATTTTAAAGGTATTATAAAAGATTAATATATTAAATAAACTTTTATAATAGTGGCAAAAATAAAAATTAATTTAATTTTTTTAAATAAAAAGTTATAAAGCATATATAATAATCCTTAATATTTTAAATAAGCTATATTTATAAGCTAAGTTTAAATTATATTAAAAGCTAAAAAAAAAAGTTAAGATTTTTTATTAAATTTTTATTTAAATAAATATTAAAATTTATAAATATTTTTTTCTAAGTTATAACTTATTATATTAAATAAACTTAACTAATATTATTTTAAAAGTATATATAATAATAACTTTATTATATAATATTAAAGCTTAAATTATTATATTTATTTTTTTTTATTATATAATATTTATAAAGTCGATTTATTTAATAGCTTAAATAACTTAATAGTTTTTATTATTATAATATATTTTTAATTATATAATATATATATAAATAAATAAATAACTTTTCTTTATTTACTTTTATTTTTTATCCGAAATTAATGTTTTAAATATATATTAAAGCTTTAAATATATTTGTAATATTTATATTAAATAAATTAAGCATAAGTGATAATATATTATATTTTTATAACCATTAGCTTAATATAAAAAACTTATTTATTAAATATATGCTTAAAATGTTATAATATATATTATAATATAACCCAAATATATTTATAAAAAGTTAAAATAATAAAAATAATATTTTATAAAAGGTAAAATTTTAAATAAAATATTCCCTTTTATATGCCTTAAGTTTTAATTTATCTTTATAAAAAAATGTTAATTTTATAATATAAAACTAATTATAATAAATATTAAAAATATACCAAATTTTATAAATAAAAATAAAAGATATAGGTTATATTAAAATATTATTAAGGTTATAATAATAGTTAATAATAATAGGTTTAATTTAATTTATTATATTTTTTAAGTATAATATAATATTTTTATTTTTAACTAACACTAGTTTAACGTAATTAGGGATAAACTGTAAAATGTTTATAAAATTTAAGTACATTTAAAGTATTAATGGTAAATATTATTGTTTAAAAACATATTATATAATTATAAATGATTTTTTAATAATTTTTAAATCTTTAGCTTATTTTATAAAATTAAAACTATAATATATAACTTTTTTAAAATAATCTTTTTCATATTTAAATTTAATATTAATATAATTAATATTAATATATTTATAATAAATAAAGTTTAATAAAAAAATTAAGCTTTTATTAAAATATCGGAAAAATTTTCTTAATATGTTATAAATTAATTTCTCTTATTAATAAGCTTTTTAAGGATTTATTACCAATTTATTTATATAATAAGCTATTTTATAATAAATATTTTTATTAATATGTAATAAAGAAAGTAAGGTTTTAATAATATTAAAAAGATTAAAAATTAATATATTTTATTATATTTTAATTTATAATAATAAGCGAGTATAATTTAATTTAATATTTATTTTATATAGCTTTTATAATAATAAACTATTTATTAGGTTTGATTTTAATATATTTTTTTATAAAATAATAAATTTAATTTTTATTAAACTTTTTATTAATTAAAAAACTTTTATTAATTAAGTATAAGCTTAATAAAAAATATAATGTTAATCTTTTTAAATAATTAATATAATATAAAAAGCTAATAATATATAAATTTTAAGTTTATAAATAATTTTTTCTATTTTATTTTAAAGCTATAAAATTAACTTAATATTAATTTAAAATATTATTATAGTTTCGAAATGTTAAGTCACGTACAAAGCATATAACCTAATAAGCAGCTTTATACGTATTTAAAGCATACTACCAATTAAAAGCTATATTCTTTTTTTCTTAATAATTTATACCATTTAATTAATTAAAAAATCCGATACTATAATAACTATATAACAATTATAAGCTTAAATTACACTTAGCGCTAATACTTTAAGTGATTTCTTACATATAAATTTATTTTAAATTTTTAAACCTTTTTTTATAAAAAAAGTTAACTATTTAATTAACTTTTAAAGTAATTTATATTTTAACTTAACTAATTATAAAAATCTTAAATAAATTACTTAAATATATTAAATATTTAGGTATATATAACTTTATAATTTAATATTATTATTTAATTTAATTTTTAAAAAAGTATAAAATTTAATAATATATTAACCTAAAGTAACTTAATAAGCTAATTAATCTTATAAAATCATCTTAAACTTTAATAACTAATAAGGAAAATTAAAAACATATTAATAAATATATTAAAGATTTAACTAATTAAAATTAACTTATAATAAAAGCAAAGTAAGTAAAAAAAAAATCATAATGTTTTATAAACTTTTACCATATTAGTTATATTACATAACTTATTAACCATATAATTACTTAAACTTAAATTAAGTAAAATAATTAATAATTTAATAATTACCTTACTTTAACCAATATTAAATATTATATTAAATAACATACTTAATATATTAGAAATTCCTTTACTAATTAAACTACTTAAACCTTTTAAATTTATTAAGCTATAAGCTTTTTACAAAACTACTTTAATAAATTATAAAAGTAATAAAAAGAAATATATAATAATTAAAAAGCATTATATAATCATTTTAACCTAGGTTAAGAAAATCATTAATATAAAAATTATAAACATTATATTATTTAAATTAAAATACTAAGGATAACACAACTTAAAAGCCATAATTAAAATACTTAAGAATAACTTAACTTTCTCACATATTAGCACACTTACTTAAGTATAAAAAAAATATTATAAAATATTTATTAAGATAAAAATATTAAATACCTTACCCTTTATTTAAACTTTAAAATTTACTTAAACATTTAAAAATATAAAAGCTTATTACCTTTTAAATATAAAAGGGCTATTAGCCATTAAAATATTCCTAAAAATAATAAGAGCATATTTTAATTTAATATAAGTTAATATATAATTCTAATTAATAATTTAAACTAATTAACTAAGATAACTAATATTTACCTTAAATTAATAAATTTTAATATAAAATAAATGATTATATCTTTAAAATATTAATATTAAGAAAAAAGGGATTAAAATATAATTTATTATAATTTAAAGAAATAAAATAAATATAGGGTTTAATAAAGCTATTAATAAAACCATTAAAAATAATAAATCATAAACTAAGAATAAATATTTATACTTAAAAAATAGTTAAATACATAAATAGCTCCTAAAAAAATGTGTATATTTTTAATATATAATGACTTTTAAAATTAATTATTTAATTAAATTATTAAATGTTAAATATTATAAAGAAATTTAAACAATTTATTAAACCTTTATTTAAAAATAGCTTAAGATTAAAATTAACACTTATAAATAGAAGATAAAACTAGTTAACAAAAATAAAGTTAATAATTAAAAGAATAAAAACTTAAAGGAAGAAAATTAGTTAAGAAATATAGCTATAATATTAATTAATTTATATTTATTTTAAAAAAATTAAAAGCTTATAAAGTAAACCATTAAAAATTATATAGCTTTAAAGGTTTTTACCATATTTAAAATTAAAAAATATTTACTTTTAAAAAATATTATAATGGATAATTATAAATTAATTAACTTAATTAATAATAAAAAGCTCTTAATTCTTAACTTATTTAAACCCATAAATATTTATAATATAATTTAAATAAATACCATAAACTTTTTAATCTTTAAAACAAATAAACATATAATTTTTAAATGTTTTATAAATAAATTAAAGCTTAATACACATAATTTAATACTAATAAATATAACAATAATAAAGGGATTTTACATAAATATCATTTTAAAAACTAAGTTATATATAACAAGCATTTAATATAATGATTAAAACTACACTTTACATTTTAAAAAACCAAAAAAAAATAATATAATAAAGTAATTTATACACAAACACAACCTAATTTTCTTTAAATATAAACCCCTTTCCATTTACTTATTTATCCCATTAACTTTATTAATAATTATCCCATATAATATATTCATAAATATAACAGATATAATAAACATCTTAAAAATTAATAAAAAATATATAATTTATTAACCTAATAAAGATTTATTAAAATCATAAAATAATTTAAAAAACCTTTAATATAAATGCTTTAAACATTTAAAGCTAAAAGCTTTTTAAGCTTTAATCTATAAAACTTAAAATATAAAGATTAATAAAACCTTCAAAATCAAATATAAGCATTATATTATAACATATACTTATTAAGTAATAAAAAAAAACCTTTTAAAAAATATTTAATTAAATCATTTTAAAAGGTGATTTAAAACTTATTTTTTTATAAAAAGAGATATAAAAGATTATATATATTACTTATAATTAAGGATAAATATAATAAAATACTTTTTATATTTCCTTTCATAAATAAAAGCCAAATAATAATAACCATTTAACTTTAACTATTTAAAAATTAAATATAAAAATAGTTTAAACTTAATATATATAAAATATATAATAATAATAAACATATAATATTTTCTTATTAAAGATTAATAAGATTTAAACATTAAATAAAATAAGAAAAAATTAACTTAAAAATCCCTTTAAATTATATATATAAACCTATTAAAGATATAAAATAAGTAGGATAAAAAGTAATTAATCAAGTATTTAAAATACAACTTAAAGTTAAATTATTAATAGACTTTTAACCTAAAATTATTTAAATAATAGCTTAATTAATTAATAAAAGCTTAAACTTTATCTATCATATATACTTATTAATTAAAATACTTAATAATTAATTTAAACAATACTTTAAATTTTATACCTTAGAAATTTCTAAAATATTAATAAATAATTTATAACTTAACTAAAATAATATTTACATATATAAATATAAAGTATATTTATTAAAGGAAAAAAGGAAATATAATATAAATAAAAAAACATTTAAAATAATAAAAAAAGCTTATATAAAATATTTAATAAAATATTAAACTTTTAATTTATATTATATATAAATTTTTAAAGAAAAAAAGATAATCATTATATAAGATATATAATTTAATACGGAAATATTTTATACCCTAAAAGTTAAATACTTAATAATTAGCTTAAAAATATTAAAAATTAATAAAATTAATAAGCTAAAAGAATAATTAACAAAGGAAGGAATATTTTAAATATTAAACTTATAGGAAAAAAAATTACTAAGTTATTAAAATATAAAGTAAATTATTAAGCTAAAAGATATAAATATTAAAGAATAATTAAATAATTAATTAAAAGCTTTAAAATTAAAGACAAATATATTTATAAATTTAGATTTAAAATTAAGCAAATAATTTATTAAAGGAAAGCTTAATATATAAATAAGTAACTAATTTACTAAACTTTTAACCTTTAAAAAAACCTTAAAACTAAAAATAAAAAAAGGTAATATTTTATTAAGTATTAGGTAAATACTTTAAGAAATTATAAACCTTATAAGAAAAGATTCTTTTAAAATAAAAATACTTAATTAATACCTAAGCTTAATAAGTAATAAGAAAAATATTAATAAAAGTAAAAAAAGTAATATACTAACATTATAATTATAATATAAAAGAAATTATTTATTATTATTATTATTATTATTATTTTTACTTTATATGCTTATATATATACAAAATTACCCTAAAGTAAATATTTACCTTATAAAAGCATATAATATTATTACTTAATAAATCTTTAAATAGGAATTATACTTTATTAAAGAAAACTTATTCTACTTTAATATTTCCTCGCCTACATTACATAATTACATCATCTATTACTTTTCCAATTTAAAAGCTTACCTTTTTAATAAAAATAAATATAAGAAAATAAAAAAAATAAAGTTATTATTACTAATAAAAGCTTGAAATCTTTATACACCTTTAAAATATTAAGGACTTATAATTATATTATATTAAAGCACTATTAATACATTATTAATCCAATGATTATTCATTTAAATAACTTTATTTACTTTTTAAAGCTAATCCTTTTTTTATTAGGATTTTTAATTAAAGTTATTATTTAATTAATTAATAATATTATTTTAACAATATTTAAAAATTATTAAACCTTTATTACTTAATTTTAAATATATAATAATTATTTATTCCTATAAATAATTATAAATAACTTTTTCCTTTTAACATTTTTTTATCCTTTTTCTTTATAATCCTTTAACTTAAAATTTTTAAATCATTTTTAATACACTTTTACTATAACTAATAATTATATTATTATTCCTTAAAAAAATAGAATAACTCTTTACATTTTATATATAACTTATAATTAATTTATTTATAACATATATAAACCTAAAATAAAATATAAAATTATCTTTAACTATATTTTTAACTAAACTTTTTTAATCACTTATAACTATTATACCTATATAAAACACTTTTATAACAATATATATAATCCTTAACCTACTTAATAACATTTTAAAAATATTATTAATTTTACTTTTACTTAATTTACACCTAATATATAAAATAATACCTTTATCTTTATATTTCTTTTAAAATAAATAAAACCTTTATTTATTTTAATCCCTTTTATTAAAGACAAAAAATAAACTTACCATATAAATAATTAATATTAATATTTATATAAATATTAAAACATTATTACATTAACTATAAACCACTTACTTTTCAACTTTACTTATATCAAATTAACTTATTATATAACCTTTCACCTTTATATAACAAATAAAATAATTAATTTAACTTTATATATATAATAAATATAAAACTAATAATATTATCTTTTACATCTACATTTATAAAATAATTATCCTAATATAAATATCCTAATACTATATTAATAACTACTTATTAACTTATTATAAACTATATATAATAAAATTATTTATTACAAAGCTTTAAAATATTAACTATTATTTAAGGATAAAAAATATTAATATTAAAAACTAACAAAGATTTAATTCTATATAAAAATAAAACAAGCTACCTTTAATAAGCTAAAAAATATAAAAAAAGCCATATTTATAATTAACTTCCCTTATTTTCTTAATAAAAAATATTAAATTAAAATTAAAAATTAAGGCTATAATTACTATTATTATTATTATTACTATTATCGCTAATATTATTATTACTATTAATATTACTTATATTTAAACTTTTACTTTATTATAATTTAATTATTATAATTATAAATTTATTCG
Organism: Hypoxylon sp. CO27-5; assembly: GCA_002120305.1. Classification (NCBI taxonomy): domain Eukaryota; kingdom Fungi; phylum Ascomycota; class Sordariomycetes; order Xylariales; family Hypoxylaceae; genus Hypoxylon; species Hypoxylon sp. CO27-5. The sequence continues at coordinate 58,714 of KZ112643.1, read as the reverse complement.
ATCCTATTTATTACTAACAATATAATAACATCCTATTATTTCCTTATTTAACCTTTTATATTACTTTTATTACCATTAATAAAAATACTATTTTATATATTAACAATAATTTCCTTTTTAAAAACCACTTAATAATAACCTTCACTTTATTTAAATTTATTAAAACCCTTTTATAATCTTTTCACATAATTAATACCTTAAATTTTAGCCACTAATAAAACACTTACCTCACATAAACATATTACTAACATTTTATAATTATATAATATATTATTTCTTTTCTTTTACATTTATACTTAAATATAACAATATTAAACACCTTTTTATTAAATAAAAATACCTTAAGCCTTATCTTTTTTATACATATTTATATTAAAGCTATTACTTTATACTTATATAACCTATAATATTATTTTCTAATTTCTATTCCTTTTAAAACAATTATTAATATAAATATAATTTAATAATTCCTTATTCCTATATATATTTTCTTCCACTCCTTTATTAATATATTTTTTAAGTAATTATTATTAATTAACTATTTTATTAACTAAAAACTTTTTATCTTACTATTATAATTAAAATAAATCGCTAATAATTCACTCTTAACTCGCTTATAATAACTTTTTCTATTATAATTAAACCTCCTTAACTATATAACTATTTTTTCTTTTATTTCTTTTATTACCTTATTAAAGCTACTAAATTAGGTTTTAAGCTTAAACTTAACCACTTATATATTTAAATATAAGTTAATAAATAAATATCTTATTTTACTTTTAAATTATACTATAAATATAACCTTATATATACCACTTACTTCCTATAAACATATTATTTATATAATATATAACTTATTTACAATCCTTTTAACTTTACCTATTTTATTAATTATATATTAAGTTATTACTTTATAAATTATAACACTTTATATAACTTTAATATAAATTTCTTTAGCTTATAAAATATTATAATCTCACATATTAATTACTAACTTTAAAAAGATATATTATTATTTTTCTATTTTAATCTTAATAACTTTAAAGTATTTTCGCTACTATAACTTTTTATTAAGCCATATCCTTAAGAAATAAACACTTTTTAAAGGTTTTATAATAATATTTTTAATTATTATTTTTTATTTTTTAAAGAAGTAAACTCTTATAAAATATATCAACTTATTTTTATATAATATAAAAGTTATCCTATAATAAGTCGCTTAATCTTTACAAATTTTATAAATTTCTTTTAATTTTTCATAATTTTTTTTAATACTTTTTAAAGCTATTAAAAGATTAATATCATCTATAAAATCTATTATTAAAATACCTTCCTATTTTAACTTTTTATATAACATAATAATATAAAAAATAAATAATATTAGTAAAAGTAAAAAGCTTTATAACACTTTATTAATAATTTAATGGTTTTTTATTATTTTATTATTAAAGCTTAACCATACTTTCCTTTTTATTATAAAACTTTTAACCTAATTTATAACTTATTATAAGAACCTTTTTTACTTTAATATATAATATATTTTATATAAAATAATATTATTAAATATTTTAGAAATATTTAATTAAAGAAATAAGGTTATAACACTATATTTTCGCATAAAATATACTCCCTTTATTACTATTTAAATTATTACTTCCATTAATTTATATATTTTATTCTGTATTTAACCTTTAAATAGTAAGTACTTTACCTTTATTATAAAAATTATTTATTTAGTTATAATTTTTTTAATTAACTTTTTTATAATATTTAAAAAGGCAATTAGCTTATATATTTTTAAAAGGATCTTTTCTTCTATTAATTTCTTAAATTTAAGTAATATTATTATTAAGGCTTTTTAAAAAGCTTTTAAATAATAGCTAAATATAAAGCTTTACATAATAATAATAATTAAAACATAATATATTAACTTTTTATAAATTTTAATAAACCCTATTAATAATTTATCCTTATTAAAGGCTTTTTAAACTTTAATATTTTTAACCATTTCCTTTATTTACTTTTATTTTATTACTTTTAATATATTAAAAACTTTGCTTTATAAATGTTCTTTTAGCTTTTTAGCTGGGATATTTAATAAATTAACTTAAGGGTAAAGAAAAAAGTATTTTAATAATAATATATACTTATTCCAATAATCTTATACTTATGGCTTTTTTTAAAGGCTTTTCCTTAATATAAATAATTAATTATCTTATTATAACTATTAGCTTTTTAACCTTACCTACCTTTTTAAGACCTATAATTTCTTATTATTATTTAAAGCTTTTATTAAAATCCTTTTAAAATAATTCCTTTTTACCTTAAAAATAACTTTTTTAAAGGTTTTATTACTTTATTTTAACTAATCTTATAGCCTATTTATATATTAAATTACCCATTTTTGTTTTAGCCTAATCATTTACTTTTTAATTACTTTTACCTTTACATTTTACTATTATACCACCTTTATATAAAATACTTTTTATTTTAGGATTATTATTATTATTATTCTCTAAAATTCTATTACTAAATATTATATATATTTATTTATCTTAGCTAATATATTAAAGTTTTTTAAAATAATTAACTTCTTATTTTTCATAACTATTATATCTTTATTTAATTCCTTTTAAACTTTATTATTAAAATCTTTATACTTAACTATTAATTCATTCTTAAAATATATAATAATTTCTTAAGTTATATAATTAAATCCTTTTTAACTTAATACTTTAAATTACATACTATATATCTTCTCATTTATTTATACCAAATTAAGTATAAAATTTTTTTAATTTTATTATCTTTTAATAATAATACCTTTAAATATTATAAGGATAAATTACTAACATAACACAAATATAAGTAGCTCCTTTAAATTTTCAATTATTCATTTTTTATTATCCCATAATAGATAATATATATTAAAATTACCTACCACTATATTTTATCCTATATCCCTCTTATTTAATAAAATAAAAATCAAACTTTATCTTATAATATCTTATAATTTAATATATACTAACCAAATTATAAACTTTCCTTTAATAATTTATAAACTAATTATTACTTAATTATATCTTACCTTACCTTATTAATTATTCCTATTAATTCTTTTATTTATATATAAAACTATTTTTCCTATTTTTCCTTATATTATATAATAATTTCTTACTTAAAGATAATAAAATATATTATTAACAAAATAAAATTTTTAAACTATTATTAATTTACTATTATATTAACTTTTTAATACTTATAACATAATTATCTTTATATTTATTACATTTTAATATATTATTTTAATTTTATTTATTATATACTTCTAAAGTTATAAAAATTCTTTACATTTTATAATCTTTTTATAACTAATTTTAAGCCTATTTTTTATTTTATAATAATAATTAATAAACTTTTAAAGAAAATATATATTAAAGATAATTTATTTATTATTTAAACCTTATTCCTTAATTTATATAGCTTTTCTTTTTATAAAATATTTAATTATATTTCATTAAAATTATTTATCCTTAAGTTAAATATAATATATTCCTATTTTATCTTTAAAGATTATAATCCTTAAAATATAAATTACTTTATAGTAAATATTATATTAATTATATTCCTTTTTTTAAATTAATAAGGTTTATATATATAAATTTTTTTAGCTTTTTTTTTAACTTCTTAAACTATTTTATACTTAATTTCTTATACCATATACTTCCTATTATAATTATAATATTAAAATACTCCTTAACAATTATAATTACCTTCTTTATAAGCTAATCCTAAATATTTACCATATTTAACTTATTTTTTATAATATTTAATTACATATCCAAATCTATAATACTTAAAATATTATTTAGCCCTAATTTCTTTAAAAAAAAACTTATATTAAAAGATTTTTACTTTCTAAATTAATTTGTTAACATATAATTACTAAGTTATAAATAAATTATTAATTTATAAAATAAAAATAATATATTTTATTTTGGGATTTTTATAATATATTAGTTTAATTTTTTTTATTGTAATTATATTATATATTTTAATTTTTTTAAAAAACTTTATAAATATTATATATATATCTTATAACTTATCCACTTTAAAACTTTTAGCTATTATTATAAATAATCATTTTATACTTATTATTTATATTTTAAAAGCTTATTATACCTATTCCTATTTTTCCTTATATGTGATAATATTAGGTTTAAATATAAATATTATATCCTTATTTTATAACCTTTTTATAGTTATAACTTCCTTATTCTTAATTAACTTATTTATTACTATTATTATTTCTTTAATACTTCTTTTAATTAACTTTTTATTTAACTAAACCCCTTTAATTATTAGTTCCTTAAGTTTTTTTATTAAAATAACTATTATTAAGGTTTATTAATTAAGATTTCTAACAGTTATATTTACCTAAATTTATATAGTTAGGGTAATATTAATTTACCTTTAAATCATTAATAATATATTTATTTACTTATTTATTATTACTTAAATTAAATTAACTTTTATTATTATAATTAGCTTTTTCACCTCTTTTAAATTTCCTAATTTAATATATTATTACTTTCCCATTACATTACTACCTATAAGCTTATAAGCTATTCCTAAAATTTCTTCTTATATTTTTTTTACTTTATTTCTATTTTCTTCTTTTACTATTCCTATTAATTTATTAAATAATACTTTAATTATATTAATTTTATCTTAATTATATTATTACTTCTTTTTATTTTTATTTTTATTTTTATTATTATTATCTTTTAAAATATATTATTAATTTATATATGTTTTAGGGAAAATATATATATCTTCTATTATTACCTTTTAAATAATACTTTATATAAGTATTTAAATAATAATATAAGCATATAGCATTTTTATTCCTAATATTATTTAATATAATTAAGATGTTAATGTTTTTTTACTCGAGTTAAGTTGTTTAAGTCCTTTTTCAAATCCTCTAAAAAATTACCTATTTATAATACTTAAAGAAATTATTTAAAAAGATTAAAAATTTAATTATATATTATAATAATACCTATTAAATTTTAATAAAGGAATAAAAAACTTAAAGATTAAAAACTTAAAAAAAAAGATTTAAATAACTTAGCTTTTATAATTTTAATTTATAAAAATAAAAAGGAAATCTTCTTACCTACCAAATTAAAATAATTTAACTTTTTAAAAACCTTTTTATTTAATTAATAAAAAGTAATTTACTAGAGAAATTAAAAATACTAAATATTACATATAATAATCTTTATAATAATATATTAAAAAAGTATTAAACAAATTAACATAACCTTAAACAAATTAAAGATTTATTAAAATAAGCTTTTACAACTATTATTAAAAGAATATAAAAACTTAATAAGCCATTTACTTAATAAATAGTTTAAAAAAACATATAAAAAGAAATTTAAACATTTAATAAAAACAATATATAACACATTATAAAGCATAATAAAGTAAAAAATATCCCATTTTTTTTAAAATAAATATTTATATATAAATTTAATAAGGATAAATATTTGAAAAAATATAAATTTTAACTTATTATATAAGATAATCTTTAATATTTAATGCTTTAAAATATATACACTACCACATTTATAACAAAATCATTTTAAATAATAATAACACTAACTATAAAACTTAATTTAAATATTTAATAATTTAATATTAAAAACATATTTATAAATACTTTTTAAACAAGTAAAGAATTAATCATTATATAGCTTTTTAAAAGTTATAAAGATAAAAATAAAAAGTATATTAAGCTTTTAAAAGTATTATATAAATTATATAATTTTCCCTTATTATAATATAAAGAAATAAAAAATACCTTAAAACTTAAAGGATTTATAACATTCATAGAAAAACCATACCTATTTTATATAATTAATAAAAAGATATATATATTAATATATATAAATAATATATTAATAATAAATACTCTTAAATATATAACTAAGGCATAAAAAGTGATTAATCACTTAAAAAGCTTATATAAAATAAAGTATTAAAAATTAATTAACTAATATTTTAAGATTAAAGTAATTAAAAATAGGAAATACCAAATCATTTCCTTATTTTATAATAATTATATTAAGAAAATCACAGCTAAGTTTTAACTAAACAATAATAACTAAATCTTATCCATTCCTTTACCATTTAAGCTACTTTTTAAATATAAAGAAAAAGCCATTAAAGTAAAAATTAAGACTTTTTAAAAACATATAAAATTAATTTTATATATTATAATAATGATTAAACTTAATATTACATTCACGGCTATATAATTTTCTCATTATTTAATTAATTTAAAACTTAAACATTTAATAATAACCAATTAAATAATAAGATATTTATATATAATATATATCTTATATATTAAATATAAGGATAAAAATATTAAAACATAAACCCTATTTATATTAAACAATATATCATTTATAAATAATATAAAAAATAAACAATTATCTTATAAATAAATTATAAGTTTACATAATAATTTAATCGCTTAAAAAATAACTTATTTACTAATAGTATTAACCTTTATAATAAAGGTTAAATTATTTAATATTTTAAATATAATAAAAGAAATAATGGCTTTATAACACCTATTTAAAAACATTTAAATTAACTTAAAACATATATAATAAATCCATAATAATAATTAATAAACAATTAAACTAATTATTAAAGAAAAGGAACAAATTAATATTAAGCTTTATTATATGAATATATAAAATATATAATTATATTAAAAATATATTTTAAAAACCTTTAAAATACTTTATTTATTAATTAATTAAATATTAATAAATAAATTAATAAAGAATTTATTAAAATAAAGATTTAAATATTTTAAAATATTATTTAATTTATAAAATATATAAGATTTATTAATTAATAATTAAAAAGCTTACATAAATAATTTAATAATATTATTAATTACTTTATATTAATAAGTAAATAAGTATAAATATAAAATATAATAATATAAAAATTTTTTAATAAAATATTTTAAAAGCTTAAATAATTTTTTTAATTACTTTTTTATAAGATTTATTACTTACTTTACTCATTTCCTTATTAACTTTATTATCCTTTTTATCGTTTAATGGTTTATATTTTAAAAAAATAAATAAGGTATGTTATAAAATATAAATTACTTATATATACTAGTTAATATTAAAAAACAAATATTTAAAAGATTTTATGGGAAATTTATTAATATATTTTAAATAATATTATAAATTAAGGATATTTTTTATAAATAATAAGTCATTAATTATATAATTAAATTATTAAATTTATATATATAAATATAAATTAATAAAAATAACATTATTATAATAAAAAGAATAACTTACAAATCCTAGTAAAAGTATTTATTAAAATATAGCTAATATTAAATATTTTACCCTATTAAAATATGGTTATATAATACCTAAAAACAATTAATAAGTATACTTTTCATATAACTTAAATAAAATATATAATAAAATACTTTAATAAAAAGATAAATACTTTTTTAAATAAAAGAAATAATTATAAACATTAATAATAGATTAAAAATAAAAACCAACATTTATACACCATTATTAACTAATAAAGTATTAACAATAATATTAAATATTTTAAAAACTTTAAAATTAATAATAAAATATTTTCATTTAACCAAATTATATTAAATAAAGGATATTATAAACTTATCCATTCCTTTAAAAATAAAGTTATTAATATTAATTTAAGAATTATTACTTATAAATAACAATTAATAAACTCCTTTTATATTATTAAATTAAATAATTTATACTTTTTTTAAATTATTATAATATATAATATATAAAATAATTTTAAATTATTTAAAAGTTTTAATCTTTTTTTTAATAAGCACCATTATAATTAAAATATTTATTAATTACTTAAATATAATTAAAATTAAAAGAATAATTAATATAATTTATTAAAATATAATTCGAATTTATTTTAAACTTAAAAATAGTTAATTAAAAAAAGGAATAATTTATTATTTTACCAAAAAAATATTATATAAAAAGAAAAAGTAATAACATTTTAACATAAAAAAGGCTTTATTATATAAATATAAAAATAGTTGAAATAATAAAAAGTTATTATAATATTATAAAGATTATTATAAATTTATTAAAAAATTATTTAAAAATTAAATTAATTTAATAATTTATAAAACAAAAATATATAATAATTATTTCCTAACTTATTTTTAAATATTAAAATCATTAAAATATATAAAAAAAATCATTTAACCAATACTTAACTTTTTAACTATTCATTTAAACACCACTTATTAACATTATAAATAAGGATTTATTAATTACTTTTAATATAAAACTCTTACCAAATTTATTATTTTTATTGCCATTTATATAACATTATTTAATCAATTAGGATAAATTATTAAAAAAGGGAATATTTTAATTATTATCATTAAAATTCAATTTAAATTTAAAAAATAATTTAAAGTTTAAAAATAAATTTTTAATAAATATTTAAATAATTATATAAAGCATTTATATCTTTTTAAACTTTAATTAATATTTAAAAACTTAATAAAAAATATATAAAAAAATTTATATAAAGCTTAATAAAAACTATTTTTTATAAAATTAAATATTAAAATTAATAGCATATATAATTAATAATATAACCACTAAAATTAAATTATTAAACTTAAATTTTTAAAAGAATAAAAAATAATTTATACTTTATAATAATTATAACCATTAATATATTTAAAATAATATTTACTATTAAAATTAATTAAATCTTTATAACATTAATTAAACTTCCTAATTAATATACTTTTTATATAAGCTAAATAAGGATTATAATAATAAATTTTATCCAATTTAAGCTTAAACATACACCCGCTAACAATTAACATTAAAGCCATAACATTCTAAACTAAAATAAATAATAAAGTAATTTAAACTATTATTTTATTTTTATTTTTACCCTTATAATTAATTAAAAGGTTTTTTAAAAATAACTAAGTAAAAGTAACTAATAAAGTAAAAATTATAAAGTATATAAAAATAAAAATAATGCAAATATAAAAGAAAAAGTAAAAGGATTAATAAATTATTTTAAAAATATATTTATTTAACCAAATATAAAAAATAAAACGGTAAGAAAATTAACCTTTTCTTTAATTTTAATTAATAATTTAAAAACAATTAGGTTAATAATAATAAATTTAACATTATAATTAAAATTAAAATCATTAAAAATTTTAATTATAATAAATTAAAAAAAATTATTAACTTAAGTAAACATTTTAATAGTAAAAGTAATTAATTAATTTTTAACTTAAGCAATTAGTTAATTTAAAATGATTAAATTAATCTTAATAATAATAAAAGTAAGTAATTAATTTTAAATAAATAAATCACCTTTAACTTTAATTATAATTTTTATATACTTTTTACAAAATATTTAAGCCTTTTTTAAATTAACTACCTTTTTAATATTACCATATTTTTTATCTATATTAAATTAAAAGGAACTATTAAAAGAATAATTAAAAATAAAATTATTCGCAAATAATTTAAAAGATAAGATTAAAAAAAGGTTTAAAAAAGCTTATATAAAGGTAAAACCATTTATAAGTAAATAAATAAACTTAATACTAGCCATTTTAAAAGCTTTAAAGCAAAATAAAGTTATTTACACACACTCGAAAAATCGCTACCAAATTAACTATAATATTTTAAACTTTTATATAAGATTTTTTAAGCTATTTAATTAGCCTATTTATTAAAACTAAAAAACATTATACCTATTTTACCTAATAAAAGAAAGGTTAAAATATATTTTTATTAACTTATTTCTTTTGTTTTTAGCTTAATATATATAACATATAATATGTTAAAAAAGTTTAAAATAAGTTAATTAAGCTTTAACTAAAAATAATAAGAGCTTAATTCTAAGCCATATATAGCTAAGAAATATATTATAGTTTTAAAATATTAAATCACATATAAAACATATAATTTAATAAATAACTTTATATATATTTAAAGTATACCGTTAATTAAAAGCTACGCTCCTTTTTTTTTAATAATTTATACCATTTAATTAATTAAAAGATTCGGTATTATAATAACTATGTGACAAATATATTTATCTTTATTAAATTTATAAGCTTATTAAATCTTATTTTTTTAATATATTTATTTTTTAAAATATTATTAATATTAATAATATTATTAATAATAATAGTATTATTTATTCCTTTATTAATTATATAAGTATTAATAGTTTAACTATTAATAGTTCTTATAATTAATATAAATCTAATATTATTTTTAAAATATAAAACTTTTATAAAAATATTTTAAATAATTATTAAAATATTATACTTTATTAATATATTTATATTAATTTTATTATTATTAAGTATAATATTATTTAATAATATTAATAAAATATTATTAGGAATAGTTAATAATAAATTTTCTAATTTAACTTTAAAATTATTATAAGCCTATTATTTAATAACTATATACTTAATATATTCATTTATAATTTTAAAATTTATATTTTTATTTATTATTAAATTAGGTTAAAATAATACTTTTATTTTAATTAAATTATTAAAAAACCTTAATATATTATAATTATTATTATTATATTAACATTTTTTAAAAATAATTTTTTTAATTAATCATTTAAATTATTTTAATATAATAATATAAGTTTTAAAAATATTAAATAATTAAATAAATAACTTAAATATATATATATATTTATAAAATATTAATATATGTAAATTAATTAAAACTTAAAATTATAATAATTTAAATATTAAACCTTATAATTAATTTATATTTACTAATTTATAACCTTATTTATTTATATATAATAATACTTTAGATTAATTTTAAATACCTTTCATTTTTATCCCTAATAATATTTATTTAAAAACCTTTTATTATTATTTCTAATTACTTTTATATAAATACTTTTATAATTAAAGCCTTTAATTCTTTTAAATTTTAACATATTTTAATTAATTAATTAAATATAAAACATTTACAATAAGTTATATATGATTTAACTTTTTAAAATATAAGTAAAATATTTTAAATAAAAAGATTTACTTTCATAACTTTATTTTTATATAAGTAATAGTTAAATATAATTTTAAATTAAATTTTAAACTTAAAATAAAATTTAAATTATAATTAAACTATATATTATATTAAATTTTAAGAAATAATTATTAAAATTTAATTAAATATAAAAATATTTTCCTTCCTTTTAATTATATATATTTTCTAAATTTCTTTATATATAATTTAATTATATTATAATAAAAAATAATTACATTATTATTAATTATTATAAATAATAATAATTAAAGTTAAATATAAATTAAAAATTAAACTTTAATTATAAATTAACTTTAAAATAAAAACTAAACTTTAATTATTAATTAAACCTAGTTTATAAGTTAACCTTTAATTATAAATTAAGCCTAATAAAGTTAAAAAATTATAAATAATAAAATAATAAAAATTGAAAAATTTTTAAATTCGTTTAAATTTTTCTACCATATTATTATATTTCCTAATAAATTAAAGTTAACTTATATAATTAAAATTACTATAAATAATACATTTTAAATTATATATTAGTAATTTTTATATTTACTTAATCTTTAAATCTTTATAAATAAAATTAAAAATCTTTATTTAAAAAATATTAAGTATAAATAAAATATAAATTAATAACCTTTACAAAAAATATACTAAAAAATAAATAAATAATATTATATAAAACTTAACTATAAGCTTTTAAATTAAATTAACTTAAGCCTTTACATATATTTTATTTTTATTATTATTAAATAACTTATAATTAAACTTAATTATTTATTATACCTTTAAAAGTAAAGATAATTAATTAAAAAGGATTTTATCTTATACCTTTTTTATAACTTAATTATACTTTAAAAACAACTTAATAACTTAAAAGTATAAAACTTTAAAAAACTTTAAAATAAGTTATATACCTTTTTACTATTATAACTTTACTTATAATTTAATAGGGTTATATTTTTTAAATAAAAGTAGCAAATAAAAAATTTAAATTGTATAAAAAATAAAATATAAACCAAATTTAAAATAAGCTTAAAGAAAAATTTAACTTTAATAATTTTATTAAGGTTTTTAATTTCCTTAAATCCATTTTAAATATTAAAAATTCATTTAAGAAATTTTAATAATAATATATATATAAGTTTTAAAATACCAATTTAAAATATCACTTATTAATAATTTACTAATAATTTTTTATAACTTTAAAACTTATATAAAACTTTATATAAATTATATAAAATTAAAAAACCTATTATTAAATTATAAATATAATTACATAAATTTTCTTTATTAGTTTAATATTTATATAAACCTATTATAATAATAAAAATATAAACTTACCTAATATAATATAAAACTTTTAAAGAAAAAAATAAATAAGTTAAAATTAAAAAAAAATAAACAAATATCTTATAAATTATTTAAATAATTCCTTAACTTTTATTCCTAAAAAGTTATAAAAGCTTAACTTAAAGGTAAAAATAAATAATAAAAAAAAGATAAAAGGAAAATAAAGTATTTAATAAAACATAATACGATATATATATTTCGTTAAACTAAAAATATTTAATTCTAAATATTTTTAATATTATTTTAAAAATTAAAATAATTATTTTATAAGTATTAATAAATTATATATATATAAGTAATTATTTACCAATTATACCTTTATTTATTTATTTTATATTAAAATAATAATTTATTTTATATATTTTATATTAAATATATTATTAAAAAAATAATAACTTTATATATATATATATATATTATTAAAAATTAAATTAATATTTAAAATATTAAAATATATTTTATAATACTTTTATTAAATTTCCTATATAAAAATTATATTAAAACTAAAAAATTTTAAAAATTATAAAGTTATTAATAAAATATAATTTTAAAATAATTTTAAAAATAATATACTTTAAATAAATTATTATATTAAAATAAATTTATATATTAATAAATAATATAAAATATATATTATTTACTTATTAAATATAAAAATACTATTATATTTAATATTATATAAAATAATATTATAATATAAAATTATTACTTATATAATATAATATTTTTTAATAAAATACTTTTATATTAATTAAAAGTTTAAAAATTATATTAAAATTTAAATATATATTTAAAAATTTAAAATAATTTTAATATAGTTTTTAACTATATAATAATCCTTAAGACTATATTCACCCCCCACCTCGGCGCGCTAATGTACCCTAATGTACTAGCGTTTTGTAGGTACATGTACAGGTAGCTTATCTCAGCGAGCTCAGACCACTTTTTCCGACAAGTGGCTACGCCACTTTAGCCACAGCCCTTTGGCCCGTGCCATTGTATCTGTGGGGCACCCAGGTGTGGCTTTTCGGAAAAGCAGTCTGAGGCCGGGGTGTAATTTTCGACCTCAAATGGCTGCATTCCTGAATAGCCTCATAATTCAACAACCACGTATCGGACAACCTTTAAAAAATATCTCGGAGCGAGATATTTAGCATGCGAAACTCCTCCTCCTTTTTATTAATTGATTAAAGACGATTTGGGTGCGTTGTAGGTGTTGACGTTGTGGTAAAATCGAGCGTTGAATCGCTTAAGTGGGTACTGCGAATAGCACCACCAAAAGTCCTGGCAAAAGCCCTGCCAAAGTCATCCAAAAAAACACTGGCGCAACGTCGAATTGTATCTAAATCAATTGCCAGCTTCTTTATCCTTTTGATGCGATTATTTTTTTATACGTATCGAATTGAATAGACGTGGTTTTGATTGAAAAGGTTGATGAAAAAGACAATCAAAAGTTGCGTGGTCTTTGGCTAAAATCTTCTAAGTTACTACTCCTGCTACACAACACAACACAAAGTCATCCAAAAAACGCTCGCGCAACGTCGAATCGTATCTAAATCAATTATTAGCTTCTTTATCGTTTTGATGCGATTAATTTGATATACTTATCGAATTGAATAGACGTGGATTTGATTTAAAAAAAAATGACATAAAAAAATAAGGTGAGCCGTTTGAGAAGGAATTCTACCAAATGTCCTCAGACCACAACTTTCAAATTCGTTGACAGGGATAATAATCGATTCTGATTGGTTAAAATCAACTGTGGCTAAAAAGGTACAAAAGAATTTGAAAAGGAAGTGGTCTGAGCTCGCTGAGATAACAGGTAGCTACATACATGTATCCGATAAGATGAGGGGCATTACATCAGGTCTTTTAAAGCAATCAGCACCTGCAAGACAATATACGGTCTCGACAATAACCGCCGCGCGAGTTGATTGCTTTTTTAAGTCATTGGATATATGTGGTTGTCACAAGACGTATATTCCGTGTCGGCGGCTGTTTACCTCAACACCTGCCAATTTGGTAACCAACCTACATGTAGCTCTCGATTCGCAGTACCACATATTCAAACCCCGCCTTCACTCATTATACCAGCGTGGAGCGGGTCTTCTAGGTTTAAATACTCTGGCACGTGTATCGAATAAACGGCCCTTCTCTTCGTCGTCCAGCGTCTCTTGTTCAGCTATCATCCCTTCATCCATCATGGCAGACCGAGACGTTCTCCCCTCTACCGTCACTCCATCCCATTATGATCTCTCCATCTCCTCCCTAAACTTCAACGACTGGTCTTATCAAGGGATTGTGACCATCCATGTGTCGATTGTGGAACCTATCAAGGAGATTGTTATCAACTCCATCGAGCTCAAGTTACTGACCGCCAAGGTTACAGTCGACCACACAAAAGCCTCACAGTCCCTTGAAACTACCACGTTCAACTACGATGAGAAGAAGCAGCGTGCAACCCTCGTCTTCGCTGACGAGGTCCCGGTCTCGCAGAAGGCGACTCTTCAGATTACATTCCAGGGAGTCATGAATAACGATATGGCGGGCTTCTACCGAAGCAAGTATAAACCTGTCGTCCCTGCTGCAGACTCTGTACCTCGAGACGATACCTTTCACTACATGCTGAGCACCCAATTCGAGGCCTGCGATGCCCGCCGAGCTTTCCCTTGCTTTGACGAGCCTCGATTAAAGGCGACTTTCGACTTTCAAATTGAAATCCCGGAGGATCAGGTTGCTCTATCGAACATGCCTGTCAAGGACTCATCCAAATCTAGGGATGGTTTCAAAACGGTTTCTTTCGAACGGACTCCAGTCATGAGCACCTATCTATTGGCTTGGGCTGTTGGCGATTTCGAGTATGTCGAAGCCTTTACCGAGCGACGGTATAATGGAAAGCAGATTCCTGTGCGTGTGTATACCACTCGAGGACTGAAGGAACAGGGCCGATTTGCGTTGGAACACGCGCCGAAGACCATTGACTTGTTCTCGGAAAGCTTCGGTATCGACTACCCTCTTCCCAAGTCCGACCTGCTCGCCGTTCACGAGTTTACGCATGGAGCTATGGAGAACTGGGGTCTAGTGACTTATCGTACGACAGCCGTCCTTTTCGACGAGAAAACATCGGACGCTAGATACAAAAACCGAGTCGCATACGTCGTTGCCCACGAATTGGCCCACCAATGGTTCGGAAACCTTGTCACCATGGATTGGTGGGATGAGCTTTGGTTAAATGAGTCGTTTGCCACATGGGCAGGTTGGTATGCCGTCAACGAATTCCATCCTGATTGGCAGGTCTGGGCTCAATTTGTGAACGAGGGAATGGAAATGGCCTTCAAGCTAGATGGAATGCGCGCATCCCACCCTGTTCATGTCCCAGTCAAAGATGCTCTGGATGTAAACCAGATTTTCGACCACATCAGTTACCTCAAAGGATGCTCTACCTTACGAATGTTGGTCAGCCAACTCGGAGGGAAGACTTTCCTCCAGGGAGTTGGTGCGTATTTGAGGAAGCATGCTTACGGTAACGCGAAGACCGAGTATCTCTGGCAGGCTTTGACTGAGGCTTCTGGGACTGACGTTAGTGGTCTGATGGGTAACTGGATAGAGAAGATTGGTCATCCGTTGTTGACTGTTGCTGAGGAACCTGGACAAATCTCCATCAAACAGAATCGATATCTGTCGACCGGCGATGTAAAACCAGAAGAGGATCAGACCGTGTGGTGGGTACCACTCTCTCTACAGGGCAAGGTTGGACAGCAGGACATCCAGAAGTTGGCTCTCACCGAGAAGGCTACGACTATCCGCGATATCGATGACGAGTTCTATAAGATCAACAGCAACGCCACCGGCTTCTACCGAACCAATTACCCTCCCGCGCGTCTTGCGAAGCTTAGTAAGCAACTCGACCGCTTGAGCAACGAAGACAAGATTTCCATCATTGGTTCCGCGGCTGATTTGGCCTTCTCTGGTTATGGTAGCACCCCCGCTCTTCTTTCTTTCCTTGAAGGTTTCGGAGGAGAGACCAATCATCTTGTCTGGGCTCAGGTCCTGGATTCTCTAGCCTTGGTCAAGACCATCTTTGGTGATGATGAGGACATTAAGCGCGGCCTAGAGCAGTTTACTCTCAAGCTTGTTAGCAGCGCTGTAGAGAAGGTCGGCTGGGAGTTTCCAGAAGGCGAGGAGTACCTTACTGGCTTGCTGCGCAAGAGACTTCTACTTAGTGCCGCCGCAAACGGCCATAAGGAGTAAGTAACCCGTTCCTACAATATCCCCATCCGAATTTGCTATGGCAAATATCACACGCTCAGCAATCTTCATTTGACTCCCACCATATTCAACCAGCTAATCGATGATTTAGGGTAACTGAGAAGGCAAAGTCGTTATTTGACTCTTGGGTTGATGACGGAACCCCCCTACATCCAAATTTGAGAACTGTCGTCTACCGCACTGCTGTCAAGACTGACCCGGCTAGAGCAGTAGAAGTCCTCAAGAAGGAGTGGTTTACTGGTGCTTCCATTGACGGTAAAGAGGTTTGCCTGGCCTCATTAGGCCACGTCCGTGATCCTGAAATCATCTCCACCAAACTTCTACCTTTCAACTGCGACTTGTCTCCGCCCGCGCCTCCGTCTGAATCCGTACCTTCGGGCGACATGCATTCGCTCGGCAGTGCCTTGGCAACCAACTCAGTCGCACGGCCAATCCAATGGAAGTATATTCAGGAGAACTGGGAGAAGTTGACGACCAAGATGGCAAATCCGGTTGTCCTGGATCGCTTTGTCAAGCTCACACTCCAAAAATTCACTGATGCCAAGTATATTGATGAGATTGATACCTTCTTCAAGGATAAGGATACCAGTGCCTTCGACCGTACTTTGGAACAGGTCAAGGATGCTATCCGTGGCCGTGCCGCATATCGCGAGAGAGATGCTAAGGTCATCAAGGAGTGGTTAGCTGCCAATGGTTATCTCCAGTAAGGGAGAATGGGTGTATTCCGTGATGAATGATGAACAAGTGTTTGAGGACTTATGAAAAAGTTGTGGGGTTGTAAGTGTTGCATGGACTAAGGATGGTGTGGAAGAACCTCGAGCAGAAAAGTGCCATCAAAATAAATAACAATAAAAAAACCTGTATGTTCGATAAAGTGAGGTATCACTTCCCTTGTTAATCGCGGGTCACCTTTCACGATTGTCTCGGGTAGGACCAACAGGGGTTTATGACCAGAAACACTCTTGGAAGTCCTACCCCGCCTCTCTGCAGCATTCGTCCCCTGAATCCACCCAAGTAGACAGAGGCTAGGTATAGGGCAATCATATGCCTTTTGCAGAATAATAAAGCATAGGTACACAGGGTTCTACTCATCTTCCATTAGTCATTAAGTTCGGAGTTTCAATTCGTAATAGTGACTTGATTCAGTATCTTAAAAGCAGCCAAGCAAAACATACCTACCCCTTATACCATACATAAAGGAGGTAAAGAGGTACATGTATGTAGGCAGTCCCGGGCCTCACTACCTCACCAGTCAAACGCAGACGCAAAACGCACCGCATCACCTATCACGTTGTGAATTAAATACACGCACCGAAGGGCAAACGGATTCCCCGTAATGATCATGAATCTTAACGTCATTAACCATTTAACCCAGCCGACTTTTTCGCGTCTCGTAAATGCTATGCAGCAGACTTTTGGTACAGAACAAACAGGAATCCGTTTCCTTTCCCACCAACCGACCGTACATACATACATAGGCCGGCTATGTGGAAAATCGCTGACGCCGGTTCGCGATGACCACCCCCCCTATTCCTGCCCTTCCTTGACAAAAAACAAATCAGAAAGGGCCATGCGATACATGCAGACAGCCCGCCAATATCCTTTGCCTTTACCAACCCCCCATGAGTACACACGCGCACGGATAGTGACCGGTGCCGTTATATCAGAGTTTTTCTTTTCTTTTCTTTTTCTTTGCTTCTTTATCTCTATGCAACTCAAATGGCCGGGAGTCTAGACGCCGGCCGAGAGGACCGGGTAAGATTAGCGCCACGACTGTCGAGCCAGCAATCGATCTCGAGAGATGCGACAATAGGGTCGACGGGTACAGACACGGGATCGAATCCTCTACGATTCCTCGGTTCGGGGTCTTCCGCCGCGGTTTCCACCACGACCGCGGCCACGGCCACGACCCCGACCTTCACCATGTCCTCGGTGGCCGCGGTAGTCTCCTCGGCCACGTCCTCTCCAGCCTCCTTCACGGTCGCCACGCGGTCGGTTGCGCTGGACTTGGTGGAATCCATCGTTCGCTTCCGTAGGAGCACGGACCTAGATGGCAGTTAGCAAGAGTGATGTTTAGAATGCGCTGTTTAGAGCGCCGATAGATATCGAGGATGGTTGGCCAGTAACTCACCTCAGGCTGATGATTCTCGGCGTGATTCTGAGCATCCTCAGCCCATGATTGAACATTACCAGGAGACGCCGGAGTCGCAGTAAGACCGTTCTCAGTTTCGGTAGGATCTCGAGCGACCTGAACCCAGTCTTGTGAACCAGAAGCGCTCAGGTCGTTGTTAGCGTCCCATTGGGACTCAGCCGCTGCGTTGGCTGCGTTGTCACCGACAGCTGCGTTCTCAGGGAGACCAGACACCGGTGTTGATTCGCTGTGACCATTGGTCAATTGGATAGTCGTGCCAGTAGTATCGATCTCGGTAAGGCCAGCGTGGGCAACGGTTGGATCGGTGCCATTGATTCCTGTAGTCTCCAGAGGCGCTTCCGTAGGCTCGACAGCTATCTCAGCGGCAGCGAACTGGGCAGCATGGGCTTTGGCCGCAGCCTTGACCTGGGCGACTATAGAGGAGTTAGTAAGAGTTAAAGCAATGCATTATAAACACTCATTACGCACAGGAAGTCCGAAGTTCCTCCCCGGTGACACCGTGGGTCTTCTCTTCGGAGCCTTCGATCAGCTTGATCATGGTAGAGACAGCATTCTCATCTCCCGAGTAGACATTAAGTAGGACACCCTCCAAAGCCATGTTCTCGTCCAAACCAGCATCAGCTTCCTCCGTTCTTCGAGCAGCAGCCAGTCGGAGGAACTGCGACAAAACGAGTAAGCCATCGTGCTGGATCTTCTTGGACTCAGCTACAGCTTGCGCCTTGAGCTCGCTAATCGCCTCAGCCTTCTCCTTCTCAAACTTCTCGGTTAGGGACTTCTCTAAGCTAGCCTTCTCGGCAGCGGCGCGGGTTCGGTATTCCTCGTCCATCTTCTTATACTGGGCGAGTTGTTCCTCGAGCTGAGCAAGTTGGGATTCCAACTGAGGCTTCTTAAGGCGCTGGGCGCGCTGGTCGGGGTTGATGATCTTCTCGTTGACAAGGTCATCTAAGGATTTGCCTTTGTGTTGTTCGATTATGGCATCGGTCTTGGAGGCATTGGTCTAAGGTGACAAATGGTTAGGTACAAACTCCACTTGACATTGGGTGGTGATATGACGCATTCACACTTACAATCTTCTTGTTCACATTGCGGATACTCCTAACGATACAGTTAGCGAAAAGGAAAACGCCGAAGGATAGTCAGTTTGGACTGACTTCTGGAGTTCACGAATATAAGGGTTCGTGCTATCATCCTGACCTTCTTGACCGGCGACAGAAGCAGGCTTCTCGGGAACGGACAAGGCAGAAGGGGCAGGAGACTCGGTTCGCTCGGCCTTGGTCTTCTTCTTCTTAGCAGACTTGGACTCAGTCTGGACAGGAGGGTTCTGAACAGCAGAAGAAGGCATAGTGAAGGAAGATGTCTGGTCGTGTGCTCAGGTAAGGTTGTCGGTGGGTTATTCTCGGAGCTCGTTTGCTCGACTTGTTCGACTCGGCGATGTGTGTAACTCCGGGTTCTAGGTTAAGAGACGGAAGAGTGTAGAATGAATACAGTAGTTAGTTCAAGCGCAAGAATATCTTCTTGAGGATGAAGTAATAGGTTAAGTAAGGTTAGTGAGTAGGGTAGTTAGTTACGTAGGTGGTCGGATTGTAGTGGTGGTGGATAATTGTAGGTAGTAAAAGCGAATCGAGAGAGATGATGCAGTGTTTTTTGGTTGGTCTTGAGTGAAAGTGGATTTGTTTGTGTTTCTGCAAGTGCGAGTTTTGGGTCCGAAATTCGAGATCGGGGTTTTTTTTTTTTTCAGGGTTAACATGGTAGGTACCTACCTGCTTAGGCCCTTAGGCCCCAATGCGACGACCCCTCTAATGGCCCCCAAGGACCCATCAGTGAACACGCCAGCCCCATTCTGACACCTGTAAGCTGAACCGACCGGCGAAACCTGCAGAAACCCTAGGAATTACACAGTGGACTTTCAAAATACTTCTGATGATACCTCTTGAACCCAACATTGAAGTACATGGGATGGTACCTATGTATGTACGTCATTCTTAATATTCATATATAATTCTTTATTGCAATTCGACGCAACATGTCTCTCTCAGTGCTTTTGATGATGAGCACTGCGACAAAAGAGCGCATCTATCTATGTTGGCAGGTGTGCTACTAGATACCTAGATAGCAAGATTGAGTCTGCGTACTGGTATACATACTCCCACCGGACAAGATATTCATCTCGCATGCAACTTTATGCAGGACGCGCTTGTCGCGCTTGATGTTGCATGCGTCCAGTCAACCAAGCACTTCACCATGACGACACTTAAAATACCAGAGACCCCTACACTAGTCGAGTTCTAGTATACGGAGTTGGTCACGATGGTTTCAGCACATGTGATAGTCCCATTCTGTTTCATCCCTTGAACTTGGCCAGAGTATCCTTCATCTGTATCAGTCGACAAATTCAAAAGGGGTTCGGGTGGGAAACTCACCGCAGTAGCTTTCTTAACACTCCTAGCACTTATTCCCCTTTCACCAGCTTGTTTCGCGTCAATGGCCGCCTCCTTCATAAGCCTATTTTATAATATTAGTGTCTTGAAGTACATGTGCATATTGGTTATATTCGTCGTCTTAGAGATCAACTTCGAAGTCGTACGTACGTTTGCATGAAGAGCACATAGTCGAGGAATATCTGTAGTGGCACACCTACTAGTTAGAGCGCGTCACAAACGCGAGTTGGGACTAAAAGCCTTACCATGACATCAACGTTCTTGCTGACATTGCACTTGGAATGCGCCTTCACTATCTTCTTCACCGTCGCCCTCGGATACATCTTTTGTCCTGGAGCCATCTTGAGGATATGACTGAGGTTATTTGATGAAAGACAATTGATTCAGGCTGTGGTGCTGTCTCTCGACTCCGAGTCGTTCGAGATGGATGAATCGCGAGCTTCGTTTGTTGACTTTGAAAATGGCAGCTAGGTAACGACCCCACCAACCGGCATCGGTTACATACATGTATGGCCGCTACCCAAGTACATGATGTACATATGTACCTTTTTGAAACATTCAATGTGGAAGCTACTTGGGAGCTTGGGCCATCTACCCACGCCCGATTGACGCAATTGCGGCTTCCACAACCAGCAAAATGGGGCAGATCCAAATTCAGGGTCACATGTCCAAATCAACTTCAACTCATCGTGAGGTTTAATCTCTACATATCGTATCTCCATCTGCAAAGCAGACCGCCTCAATCGGGTCCACTAGCTAATCGATGAACCCAGATCCATCATGTCATGGTAGCAGATAAAGGTATGAAGGTCTCAACTTAAGTAGGTATGCATCTACTGCCAGTCACTTGAACACTCTGTGAAGAACGATGGCAGACAAGTTGTCTTATTTCCGAATCATTCAATGAAAACATATGTTTCAACACTCCTATTATGTACAAGGGGGTCTGGTGGTCTTTAAATTCCTGGGTCGTGCTCTATGAAGCATGCCTATTAACATAGTCCATTAGATACTATTCTTACTTCCAGGGGAATGATTTTACTATAAGAATCTTGATCTTGATAGTAAACTTCTTAAGGAATGCAATTACTTATTTGTCACGTTCACTAGCTTAATTGTAGATAGAACAACTCTCGATCTTATCAGGGGAGCCCAAATTTATTCCCAAGCGGGTTGCTTTTGTTTGCGGACTTGAGGTATCACAATATGGTTTTAACAAGAAGTTCCCATTCCCTAGCCGTTCATGTTATAGGCCTGAGCCTTTCCATTGCCTCCCATTCTAGGAGTCCCCCAGGGACAACAAGTGTTATACTATGCGGATGATGAGAAAATTAGCAATGTATCCCACTATAGCTAGGTACGAACGAAGAACAGGTGTATTCATCTACTACATTGAGAATACGATAGTATACTCACAATGATATCAACACAATGGCCATCTATACAAGGATCCACAGAACAGTCGAAGGTGCACTGGGAGTCACAACACCTGTTCGGGTACGGTTGGGGAGTAACCCCATCCTCATGAATCGGTCTCGCACTAGTATTCAGAGCCAGTGAGGCAGCCACGACAGCGCAGACGAGGCGGAAGTGGGAGAGAATTTGCATATTGAGCTTCTTGTTACGTGCAGGTTTCGTGGCTTGGTCTTGTGCGCTGGGTTCGTTTATATTGCTGTAATCGAAAATGCTTTTGAAGTTCTCGGACGAGTTGAGATGAAATAGGTTGACAAGGAATCCCTCTACTAGATAGGACTATATATAGTTACGCTACTGGCTATCTAAGATGTTAGTTCAAATCGCTAATTCTAATTCTATCCGAAATTATTGAAAGCTTAACCCTTATTTGGCACGAGCGATCTATATAGTAGGGGATTAGATTGTCGCACGGTCACATCCAGCAAGCCAGGGCAAAGACGTGAGTTAACTCAGGAACCACTTTAAGCCGGTAAGACGACTATCTACCTACATTATGCGCGTACTAGGGGCCTATAAGTTTAGATGGTATATTTTTGACTTTTGAACCTTCTTAAGGTTCGCCTTACCTCCCTAGAAAATAGTCAATTATAGCTAAAAATTTATGGAACGCATTTTTTAGCATATCCATACCAGGTGTATTAGGAATAAATGATCCCTGGTAACTACATTCTCTCGCTTCTCACCATACAACTTAGCATGACTTCTAGTAACGAATGATGACATATAAGGAGTGAACAAGGCAAGAGTCAAACTGGCAGTAATGGATGTTGGAGTCACTCATCGAGCCCTCTGTCTCTCTCCTACCTGGATTCGGGATTTCATCCGTCATGACCGATGGATTTACTACACCAGAGAAAGGTATATCGTAATTTATCAGTATCCTCATCTTAGGGGTGTAGAATAAAGCTTCTATTGAGAGTTATACTATAAAATCTGCTTACATTTGACCTATTGGTCGTGATGCTTCGAAGCCAGCCACCTACTCATTCTGCGGGACATTCGTAAGTCACTATCAAAGGGACGTGAATATGTTTTATTATTCATCGATTGTTGCAGTTATATAGTATATTTACCTGTGAATGAGGAACCTTGGATCAAGAAATCATTTCCTTTTCCATAATTTCTTCAAGGCCAGGTAGCCTGAGGCGAGGTTTGGGATTAGAAGAAGGCAGGGAGACTCACATACAAACGCCGTGGGTGGGCCGACTTATAGTAAAGATATGCGTATATAAACACGAGAGGGATAATTGTCACGGAACTAAATATCTGAAAGAGTTACCCTCTGACGAAATTTCGTCCGCCTCGTGAGGCTCTTTTTTTGTTATGAAGATATCCATGTCGGGAGGGAAGTGAAATTTTCGGATATGATAGTTGGAAAGGGATTGGAGCTCTATATAACACCAAAATTATCTGACTTAGGCGAGGACGTTGATTCCTAGTTATGTTCATGGCTTTCAGTTGCAACGAGACCACAGTCTACGACACAGTTTGACACTGTACTACATCACTTACTCAACCTTTCTTTCATCGACGTCTCAATTGCCATCTCAAACAACACCATCACCCGAACTTTGGGAGTCATCAATAGAGCAAGGATGACCTTAACAATTCCCACACCGAGGCAATTCATCACATCTCTCATAGATAGTCTATCATCAATACCCACTCCCGCCTCACCCACCTCACCACTCACATCGCCTAGTGCGGGAGCAAACCCGCTTAAGCTCATCCCGCCCGCGTACCGGCCACTCCTCACCACTCTTCACGCCTTATACCCCCTAACTCTCCTTCCTGCCCTCGACCTTCTAGACAGACGTCTCGCGACGCGCATCATCGTCAGACCTCCTGAGCCGCAGCAAGATGCAGCAGCATTAAAGTCAGGTAGAGAGACAGTACCCGATCACGATTTAGAAAAGCAGGGGAAACAGAAGGCGGCAACGGGAAGCCCCTCCTTCTACATAGTCCGTTCGGCGCAGCCGCAGCACCCTCGGCGCGGACAAGCTAGTAGCGACGCCTCATCGGGTCTATCATATGTCGTGCGCCTCGAGGCCTGGAACTGCACCTGCGCGGCTTTCGCCTTCGCTGCGTTCCCGCGGGAGGACCGCGAGCAGCATCCTTACGTCATTGATCCCTCTTTAAATTTGCCTACTGCTGCTTCTTCTCAGATCGGAGGGGAAGATATATCGTTAAAGGGTACGGAGTGGCAATTCGGCGCCCTGAGCCTTGATGGCACGGAAGGGAGCGGCATCGCTGGGGTTCCTTGTTGTAAGCACTTGCTGGCGTGCGTGCTGGCTGAGAGGTGGAGTAACTTGCTTGGCGGATACGTCGATGAGAGGGTTGTTGGGAGGGAGGAGGGTGCGGGGTTGGTTGCTGATATATGAGCGAATACCTCACTACCTGTGCAAGGTTGGAAGGTAAGGTGTCTCACGGTATGATTAATGATTTCACGAAATGACGAGTATATGTAAGACTACGCGTGCGGCGGTGGAAACACGATAACACGGGCATAAGAACTTAAGCTGTCTATGAGGTAAAATCATGGTTTCGTCAGAGGATCATTTCCTCTCATCAAACGTCTATAGAATAGCATGCATGTATGAGGCGCCTCTGACCTCGGAATCGACCTTTCCTCCCCAGAGAGGATAATGTACAAGGGTTGCAGTTATTTATTATCCCGCGTCATCCTATAAACTCCACTATTTCTTCTTTTCCTTGTCGCTACTCTTGTCTGACGAATCGCCGTTAACGCCGTTGACACTGTCCTTCTTGTCCTTCTCGTCCTTTCCTGTCGCAGCAGCTTCCTCCTTGGCTTCCTTTTCTTCCTGTTGTTGCCGGTTCTGGATCTTGTTCTCGATGAGGTCATGGAAGGCAGTAATGGCACGGATTAAGCTGCTAAGGTAGATGGCGAGGAGCTGGTCGTTGGTCTTGACGCTGAGAGCGTAAGATAGTTCACCCACGTTTCCACTCTTTCCATCGACGCCAGGTTTATTAGGTGTCGAGAGGTTGGGTAGGAGGTTGAAGATATCTTGAAGGTTGCCTAGGACCGCATGGTTCACGGGTAGCTTGCCATCCTGGACCTTCTGAAGATAAGCCTGGATTTCGCGTAATCGGAGGTGTAGTCCTTGTAGTGATTGCAGTTGGTTTGTGATGCGTGTTGATAAAGTACCGATAGCTACATCGCGAATATCTCGGAGCAAGTGCTCAACACCAATCTCTTCCGCTTCCTCGGCCTCGATCGTGGAGGGAGTGTGTACAAAGGTCTTGGTTGTGGTCGTGCCATCCTGTTGCGTGTCAGCTTCTTAGATCGTCCGCGATCATAGCGTAGAGCAACCTACATCCTTGATCTCCTCTACTGCAAAGTACGCATCTGTGGGGACACCAGACTCCTTTGGTTGGACGTCAATAATGACTAGTAGTGGGTTCGGTGTGTATCGCTTGAATAGCTCGTTGATCTCGAGATCTGATGCGCGCAGCTTGGGTCCAGAGTGGTACCAGCCTATTAACTTCTCTCTTGCGTTGACTTTCTTGAACATGTCGTTCATGTTCTCAACATAGTTGTGATCTAAGAACCAGACGGACGGATCGTCGTTGTCCTCCTCGAAGGGAACTATATGAAGCGAATTAAGGTTAGTTGAGATGATCCAGATGTTGTCATAGAGCGTAGGGGAAAAGGCGACTAACCCGCAAAACTGTTCGACACCCGGACATTCTTCCCATCGTTCTGACCTAGCAGCACTCCCACCACTCGCTTCCGCGTACCCTTGGCTACTCGATTGTAGTGATCTACGACGGACAGGAGAACGAGAGGAGCGACGGTAACATTCTTATTTACGAATGATAGGGTCTCAGCGGTCGTTGCAGGCATGGTGAAGAAGAGGAATGTGGAAATTGGGAAATGCGATGAAAGGAAGAGGCTTGCTAGGAACGAGAACTGAGCTTGATGGAAGTTTGACAAACAGATTGAGAAGGCTGTCGTATGTGAGGCTGCCTTCGCACGAAATCCCGGCAAGCTTAGTTCTTGTTTGGGGTTAGCTTAGGATGCATTATGCACGGACCCGCAACTGGGAGAGAGAGGCTGATGTAATTCTTTAATTCCACTGCTCAAATTACATAAGCATGTCCAACTGTGTGTGGCTGGTTCTGTGGCTTTGCCTCTAGTCCCACTTATTACATAATGTACCTCCCTCACATTCTTGAACTTAGAAAGTATGTACTAAGAGCCAACGAAACGTGACGACAAGATCCAGACGGATTAGGGGAACTCGACGGGTCATTCAATCATCCTGGCTGACTGAGGTATATTATGTATCATATCCTGACAACTAGCGAAGAGTGATTCCCGCTCTATCCGCTTGCCCGAGTCGAAGATCGTAAGCTGGTCTTGGCCGCCATAATTTGTTGTTACATGCCTACCTCAACATTAAACCTCAACATGTCGAAGCAGATGAAACTTGAATGTTTGTATCGAGTGGAAACTACATGTATTGGCAAACATGATTAAGAAGAGAGAAGAGCTTATAATAACAACAAAATACCGCATTCAGATTGCTTAGATAAGGTATATATTAATAAATTCAACCTCTGAAATCAAATGCTTCAAATTGTTCGCATCTACCATAGTATTGTTGACCTCGGCGGTCAAATGGAAAAATAGTACGGTAGCAATCTGGCTTTTAGTTCATAGAAAAATAGCTGGGTCTCAGATTGGCGCTTGACCTAAGCAGGTAACGCGGTGGGATATCCCAAGCTACCTCGGTGCTATAAGCTAAAGGAATTACAGGCAGGTAGCTTGGCTTTTTGGGTGGTATGCCGCTAAGAAAGCATGGGGTCCCCCCACTCTGTACGTCTACCTAGGTACTACATGTACCTATACCTTCAATGTTGGCTATAACCCACTGTCCATGTTCTGTCCATGTGCCCCAAAGTACTGGTTTAGCCACTGGGGAGCCCCAATTGCCCCCCAAAGTCCAAGCTCCGTTCTGGCGGCAACTCGTTAGGGGAATGGGAGCGCTTTTTTCTTTCCTTTCCCGCAGTCGCAATCGATCTTGGCAACCTGTTCCTAGCCGAAAGTGGTTTCGAGCTCAAAATTCGAAAAAAGAATTCCCCGATTCCCGACCTCGACCAACCCGCGGTCTTCCCAGCCTTTAACAACAATTCACAACTTACTACGCTCTTCCACCTACGAGTCCCGTCTCCTCCGTATTTCCTTCCCCTTCCTGTTATATTTCTCATTTCCTTGTGACCTTGTCTGTCGCTCTTCTTTCCTTGCCTTGGTCCGGCTCAATTGATTCCCTAGGAGCTTTTCAAAATGGGTATAATCGACGATGAGATGAAGCGATTGCAGGACGTCGTGTCCGGGCTGGAAGAGCGTGTAAGACGTCTGGAACAGCGCCAATCCGGTGGGAGCACCGAGGGCGTGCGCATGATTCTCATCGGTCCTCCAGGAGCTGGTATGTCTCTGAAAACTTAGTTATTCGGACTATAGCTGTTGAGCCGCAGCTGGTCCTAGTTGAGAGTTGCGCTGATTGTTACTTTTGCGATTTGCAGGAAAGGGAACGCAGGCGCCGAAGATCAAAGAAAAGTTCTCTTGTTGCCACTTAGTAAGCCAACATATTCTAATAAAACCGCATTGAATGTGGAATTAAA
The DNA here is from genome assembly GCA_002120305.1 of Hypoxylon sp. CO27-5. Taxonomy (NCBI): domain Eukaryota; kingdom Fungi; phylum Ascomycota; class Sordariomycetes; order Xylariales; family Hypoxylaceae; genus Hypoxylon; species Hypoxylon sp. CO27-5. Next base: position 30,203 of record KZ112643.1, on the reverse strand, counting down.
TTGCTAATGGTCATTGCAAGGCCACCGGTGACATGCTTCGATCCCAAGTCGCCAAGAAGACACCTCTTGGCCGAGAAGCTAAGAAGATCATGGACGCCGGCGGGTTGGTCAGCGATGACATCGTCATTGGCATGATCAAGGAAGAACTCGAGAACAACAAAGAATGCAAGGGCGGGTATGTTTTCCTATTTTACTTCGTTCCTAAGTCGTGTAGTTTGCGACCAGCATTATATGCTATTCGGACTTATATCTGAACTAATCACATTTCAGTTTCATCCTTGATGGCTTCCCTCGCACCGTCGCTCAAGCCGAATCCCTCGACAAGATGCTGGCCGACAAGAACCAGAAGCTGCAGCACGCTGTTGAATTGCAGATTGATGATGCTCTCTTAGTTGCGCGTATCACCGGTCGCCTGATCCACCCCGCCTCAGGTCGAAGTTATCACAGCATCTTCAACCCTCCCAAGGTTCCTATGAAGGACGATATCACTGGCGAACCCTTGATTCAGAGATCCGACGACAACGCCGATGCCCTGAAGAAGCGTCTTGTTACCTACCACCAACAGACAGCTCCGGTCGTCGGATACTACAAGAAGACTGGCATCTGGAAGGGCATTGATGCTAGCCAAGAACCTGGTCAGGTATGGAATAGCTTATTAAAGATCTTTGATGAGAACAAGGCCCCCAAGACCAGCGGCGGCATCTTAAGTAGGTTGACTGGCCAATAAACCAGCAGCTGCTGTAATATTTGCCTTCAACACCCAAGCCGGTTCCCTAGGACCTGGTGTTTGGATGACATGGCGGCATATGAACGTGTATCATGAAAGGCGTCACGCAATTGTCTACGAAGGCGGCATTCTTGGAATGCAATACAGCACGAATGGGTATTTGGAGATTAGGTACCTACGGAGTGATGACGGGTTGAAAAGGGAGCACGCTGGGACTGACGCGACTTGTATCATACGACTTTCATGTGCCATGTCATTAATTCAACATCCAATAAGACGCATTTTGAACCCTACCACCCCAATAGATCTACTTGTCCAGTGAGCAAACCCTATAATTCTGTGAATATTAAGATAACCCAAGGTATTACTACCTATTTGTTTCACGCCAAGCAATACTCCCGTAGCTATAATGCTGGAGGCAGAGCTTCAATAACCAAGAACGAGACTTAGTATTAAGAGGAATTACTACAAGGAATTATTACACTCTCAACGTAGTAAAAAGAAGACTTCGAGTCATCAACTGATGCTGTAGAATCGTTTTATGTGATTGGTCAATGGATAATATTAATGGATCCTTTACCTCCTTCCACCCACTCAAACTACAGGAAATACGAATACGAAGCACATAAGTAGACACATAAACAGATTGAAGCTCCTGGGTGGAATTGAATACTCTTTTACTTTTACCGACTTGAGAATATGATGCCTTCTATTCCCTTAGGTACATAGACACGAATACGATAGAGCTGAGATGGACTCGAACCGAAGTGAGCATCCTCTATGAGTCACACTTGACGGCATTGCAGCATATCACAACAAACCAGGGGTTGGAAGAAGATCATACATATATATGGCTTCCAGACGAGTATAAGAGGGCACCATAGCCCCATCTAAAGTTAGCAGTCTATAAGCATAAACAACCTGTCTATACTCTAGGAATCGCAACCATGGCCTTGAATTTCGTCACCTTCGACGTCTTCACCACAACGCCCTTCCGCGGTAACCCCCTAGCTATAGTCCAAGTCCCCGCGGGCACCAAGCTATCCCAGGACCAAAAGCAACTCATCGCCCGAGAATTCAACCTCTCGGAAACCGTCTTCCTCCACGAGCAGACTGCCGAGGACATCCAGGCGCGCATTGCTCGAATCGACATCTTCACCGCGCTCGCCGAGGTGCCCTTCGCCGGACACCCAACCATCGGGACGTCCAACTTCCTGCTCCACCACCTGCACCTCGGATCCGCCCGGATTCTCGCCACGAAGGCCGGGCTGGTGCCCTTCAAGGAGCTGTATCTAGACGGCAAGCCCGGGGCCGAGCTCGCGGTGGCGCACAATGTGCATATTCACAACCGGCCCTTCGAAGGGACGAGTTACGGCCACCATCCAGTCGTTAGCATTGTAAACGGCATGACCGCCATCTTTGTGCGGCTGCCAGATTTAGAAGCGCTGGGCAAGCAGACGGCAAATCTTGTCGGCACCGAGAACACGTACAAGGTGAAGGACAAGCTGGACGAGGGATGGCGCAATGGACCTGTGGTGAGCTACTTCTACGTAGACCTTGGATACACAAATGGCGTGCGGAAGCTGCGTACGCGGAGTTTTGGGGCAAGGGAGGATCCTGCGACAGGATCTGCGTCTTCGGGGCTATGTTCATTTCTGAGCTTGATCGAGGGGGGTGAGGGACCGCTTGCTCGCAAGTACGAGGTCATCCAGGGGGTGGAGATAGGCCGGAAGAGCGAGATTCGCATTCAGGTCACGCTAAACGAAGATCGGAAGAGTATCAAAGAGATTCTGCTCTCTGGGAACGCTGTTAAGATTTTGGAGGGGAAAGTCCCCATTCCACCTTCTGAGTTGATAGTTCGTCCTGAGTGAATGTCGATCTTCCGCTCGGAAGATGCTATATTTCATGTTGGCTGTGTATTTGTGCGATGAAGGGGTTCTAATCTACGAGAACTGCAATGATTGAGCTATCTGGTTTAGCACCTCGTGTAACCTGACCCGATTATAATATATTTTTGATATACTGGCCACTATTCACAAGCCTCAGGGGCGAAGCGCCATGCATGACCTGCCTATATCCTATTAAACGAGCGGTAGTAGTAGTGACTTTCCATTAATGCCTACGAGCGAATCTACGTATCAAACAATCCACCAACTCCACCGTGCATCACGGTCATAACTTAAGTAGGTATATAATGAAAACACGCGCGAGAGAGGGTAACAGGGTAAACAAGTCTTGAGAGTGAAATCCAACGCCTCACCATGCCCTATTCCATATCATTACTGTTTCCCTTGCCGCTTCCCTCCCCGCTTTCCAGAAAATGAGAGGAAAAAGAGAAAAAAACGCCGATGAAAATGCAGTCGCAGTTTTCAAGCCGCTGAAACGCCCAGACCCTATCCGAGGCGCCCAGGACAAAATACCTCCGACACCCTCTGCAATGATCTTAATTTCACCCGTCATTAGTTATCACCGATCTGTCTGTTGTGGATAGTATCGGTGATGAGTAAGCAGATAGATGAGTTTGGCCCCCCCTCACGCAGAGCGGCCCTTAGCCGCTTTTACGGCTGGCGCACTAGCATCCCTTCTGTCGCCAGTCCCCGTGACATCTGCCGTCGCGGCGTAGCCAGTCCCTGCGCAGCGCTCCTAGCTCTGCCACGCCTTTCCTTGATCTGGGCCAAAGCCTGCTCGCGCGTCATCGTCGGGGTCAGGGCCGGGTTGTTAACGTCAAATGATGGTTTGCGGTTGTCGTTGTGATAATTGCCGTTCTTGTAGCTGTCCCGGACGGGGACTGTTGTGGTGGTCGTCACGGTGTAGAAAGCGGCTGACGTATGCGGCCGTGTGCCGTCGTCCTCTGCTTCCCTTTCAGTCTCCATAGATGTCTCCGGGCGGTTGGATTCTTCTACCTCTTCTTGTTCTTGTTCGTCTTGTTCAGGGTCCATGCGGCTAGGATGAGGGCCCGCTGACGTAGTGGGTATGTTCATGGTCAGGCTGTGAGAGGAGTCTCTCTCGTGAGGTGCGTTGAGAAGTGAGAGGAGAGAGGTGCGCTCTTGCGCTAGTAAGGCGTATGTGGGAGGCTCAACAGATGGTGTTCGAGAATAGTGGGAGTTTGGTTGAGGTTCTACTGGTGTGGGCGGCTCGGATTCGGATTCATCAGATTTCGCTATCGCTCGGAGGTCTTGTTGAGAAATCGTCCTGAAGATTCCCTCGGACGGGATAAATATTGTACTCCGTCTAGGTCCCCTGGACTGCCTCTTTTGTACAGCAACTTCAACGGGCGATTCTGCATGTTCTCCTTGCGAAGGTTCTGGAGTCTGCTCTCGTTCTTGCTTTTCTTCCGGACGTGTAAGCTTTGCGGGAGTGGATTTCTCTGAAGATTGAGGCTTCTGGCCTAAAATCATGAGGTCCGCCGGATCTACGATCTTCACCGGAGTAGTTCGCTCTTGACGCAATGAATTCACGGTGCTTCTCCGCAGGCGAGTCCTCGTGCAGGAGCAGCATCGTAGATGGCATTCGGCCTGCACGAATTCGAGGTGTTCTTGGGTGCGATCAGCTCTTTGCTTCTCCCACTGCCATAATCGTGTTAGTTCTTCGATTTCTGCTTCACTCGAAGCTGAAGATATCACATCGGCCGTCGATAGGGAAACACGGCCCGTCTTAGGTGGTGATGCAAACTCGCTATTCGGCTCCTCGGGTGGTAGCGGCAGGCGGCCTTCGGCAGCAATTCGAGCAATCTCTTCGCTCTTGGCAGCAGCCTTATAAGCATCACGCTCCTGCTCAACGAACGTGATGCGTTCGAGAGCCTTTTCTAACTGTTCCTGTAACTCGGCAAGTTGATAGCGAGATTGAAATGCTTCCTGCTCTCTGGCTTTGCTACGCTCTTTCTCTCTTGCTAAGGATTCTTCCGCAGACTTGGCAGCGCTTCGTGCAATTTTAAGCTCCTCTTGTATTTTGACGATGGATGATTGGGTCTTGAAAACCTCCTTGCGCGCTTGTCGAATCTCCTTCTCCCATATCGCTTTGCTGTGCTGGAGGGTTTCTTTCGCTTGTCCATATTTTTCCTGCCAAGACATTATTAGTCAGGTGGAACAGAAGAGAGTATATCGTACGCACCATAACATCCTCTAGTCTCTCTCCTACTTTTCGCTCTCTGCCACGGCTCTCCTCAACTTGTCGCCGTAGCTGGCGCGCTTCGTCCCGATAGCGTCGCATCTCGGCCTCCGCTTCCTCGCGCCCTAGCATAGCTCGTTTTAAGGCAGCATCTGCTGTTTTTCGCTCAAGCTGTCTAGACATGGATGCCGAGGGGCCATGGTGCGCCATGTTGTTGAACTGTCGGATCTTATCGTGCACGTCGCTGTCACGACATTGATCTGTCCGCATAGAGGAGAATACAGAAGCGTCGCGCTGTTGATTGACTCGATCGGGTGATATCGGTTGAAGTGGCGCCGAACCGGGCGAGCCTGGCAGGCTGGATGAGTGTTCAAGCTCAATCATTTGTTTTCTCTCCTTACAGTAGCAAAAGCGTAGGTGAAGGATCAAGTAAAGATTATTCGTATGAATTTGGAATACCTACAATGTCTAGCAGCAAGAGGTATCTTGGAGTTGCGAAATGTTTTACAAAGTACTGTTTAGTAATGAGTGGAGGCAACTGCAAATTGTGGTGATAGGCGGATTGCTATGTTTATCTTTGAGATAAATTCGTTGCCAGGTCAATGGGTACACAATCACGTGAGATTGAAAAAGTTCTGACAGGCTTGACGGTCCGATATATCAGTCTACCAGCTGTAGGATCCATAATATCATTTGTCTGAGTGTCTATGAATTGACAAGTCCAACCAAAAGTTTGGCAATCTTTTAACCATTCCATAAGATTTCCTTCGCCAACCGAGTAGCGACTATGATACGGCATACATTTCCTTTCTCCACCTATGTATTTCAATGCCAATTGAATTCACTCGATTCATCCATGGGGGTTGTAAGGTAGTTGGTACTATTCACTCAGTTGGCTTACATGTTTAGTTATTATCAATGACAGACCAACGCGGCAAAATAACAACCAGACAGCATGACAGAATCGAAATCTATTATCTTTTTCGTACAGGTCATTGAGCACATGCAACTCGGCTCGACAAGACTTTGCCCAGAGCCTTTTCCCTATCCCTACGTATACACTCCCGCCCATCTTATTCTGAGGGCGTATCGACGGTTAGGTCAGGACAAAGGTTATAATCCCATGCCCATAAGACACCCAAATCGAAAAGCTGCTGTTTCTGGCAAATATATATCGCTCGGTGTAGGGTTCTTTTTTCCAGGGGCGAGGAGAAGCGAAAGTAAATGCCTATAAGCCAGGCCGTGTGTTCTCATAATACAACCCTCCTCGAAATTGCTCAACAGGCCACCACCTAACACGGATTTCCAAAAGTGCCGTCTGAAAGGCCGATAAAAAGGAAAAAGAGGAATGATGCATGGTATCAAATGAAAGAAAATATGTCAAGAATCACCCCTATCTCCATCTACATGCTTCCACTTCTCAATGGTTTGCTTGTCGAGCTAAATCGTTACCGGCTTCTTTGGCCTGCACCTTGCCAGCTCTCAGCAAGTCGCCAATCCAGGCAAGTGCCTCGCTGGTGACGACCAGACCGGTCGAGACAAGTGCCTTGCTAGACGTTACCAGGCCATCACCGCCAACCTTCTTATACTCGGAGCTGTAAACATCGAGGACATGGTCCTTGGTCTCGACACCTTTTCGGACGGGGAAGAAAACCAAGTTCTTCCCTTCGGTCCACAGTTCACCGGTCGGTTTCTTCAGAGCAGGGAGGCGTTCATCAATCTTGTTCAGTGTGCTGTCACCGATCAGGTCGGCCTTCTTGACGTAGGGAGAGATATATTGGTATGGCTTTGCAATGTAAGGGATCACCGGCTTGGCGAAGGTCTTGTAGGCGGAATCGCCCAACTCTATCGACTTCTGGCCGTAAGGGTTTCCTTTAAAGTAGGCGATGCCATCGCTGACCACCGGGTATCCTGTGATGTGCTATTACGATGTCAGTCAACTGAGAAGTCCTCAAAAAAAGACGTAGTGAGATAAAGCTAGGAATGTCGCCAGCATACCGACAATGTTGCAGATGAGGGGTGGACTTCGCCGTTCACTTGGGCAGCCATCGTAGGGCTTTGTCACCTGGCTGGCAGGAGAATGTTAAAATAGGAATGTCGAGGGAGAAAGATGAGCAGAGAGAGCTCGAGGACAGAGCGGAAGCGTAGGTAAGTTGTTGGGTCCCGATAATATTTTGGGGGAAAGTAGATGAGGGGTGAGAAAGCTTCGATCAAGGCTTATTCGTTGTAGAATTTGAAATTTGGTGTGGTGGAATTAGAATAGAGAAGATGGAGGGAACTGTTTTTGGTCGATTAAGGTTGAAGATGTCAGCAACTAAGAACTTTAAAGTCAAGGTCCGTTAAAGGTAAATATGTGGAATGAAACAAGTCATAAGGCATAGCGTCAGGTGAAAATGGGTGAAACGGGCGAAATGGGTGGTTTAAAATAATAAATAGGAAAGGGCTGATGACCGGCGTCAGCATTCTCTTCTTATTATTTCTTTTTTTTGCATGTGCTTCTGCCTTTTCTTCGCTTTCTCTCTCCCACCTCTTCTTGCCTTTCCATCCCATCCGGTACATCGTGGGCAATCCCAGGCTTGTTAGAATGGAACCTTGGCTTGCCTTAACCCTTGTCATGTACCTGGCGCCATATCGCACACAAGATCGCTAGGTACATACATACTACATACATGTATGTAATAGAGTCGCATTTACATATTCGCGTTAGTTATTGACGCATTCCATGTTCCTCTGGTGAGCCAATGAAGTCACTGGTGCGAAGCTCTTCGATGCCCGCCATGCTCTAGTGGGTCTATTATGGTATCCAGCCCCACAACAGCTTTCGGGTATGGGTACATGGATGACTGCACCAGATCTGCTGACCGGGTATGTACACATGGGAGGGGCGATAACATGTGTCGGCGAGCAGGCACAGCACGACCGAGAGAGCGAGTACCGTAGAACACCACATTCCTCACCTGAAGCCACTAATTCCCGGTGGGCTGACAGGGGGCCATCTTTTCAAAGCACCACCCATTTACAAGTGCAGTACAGTACGCGTCCATGCTCTCAGCCTATCTCAATCCCTGTCGCTGGCATGTGAAAGTTCAAATCCTGGTATCTATCCGTCACTGGTTCGCCTATCTCACCGTACTACGCAACCATATTCGCATTCCTTTGAATACCTTACGCCTTCTAATATTCTCTTTGTCCTCATGAACTATTGGATATCGGGAAATCCTCATAACGCCCTGCGGATTCGAAGTCGGTCTCGATGCTATTTATCACATATTCGATACAATCCGGGTTTCGCTATTTCTCTTCAAACACACAGAAGGATACGAGCTGCATTGTAAAGCCAAGACCACGTTGACATCAAGTTATCGTCATATGCAATGGGCTTCCTCCCAAACCCGTCCCAAGCCCTACCTAGCTTATCTGTCATAGGTAGCGAGACTAGCCGCCTGCATACGGAGACGACCTTGCAAATGCAGCATGTAAATGAACCCCACGGTTCATTTGGCCAATTCGACTGCGTTCTTATGCTAGGTGAACTGACTTATTAGTATGTCTGTTGGGATATAAGTCAAGGCTACGCGCGATCCTGTCTTGTCCACTGCATGTTCGAGACTGGACGGAATTCGGCAATGAGAAGTGTAGCAACTGGAATCGTTCTAGATTGACCGGCAAATCCTTTCATCTTGAATGCCCTGGCTTAAAACTGCTTCCGGCTTGCGGATTACAAATTATGTATATTCGAGAGCCAGCCTACAGCACCTACTCACTTAGGTAATATATTCGGATCATTAGACATACTGTTATCCAATATGGATACGCCCTATGGAGCCCTTGGCTGAGCTTCCGGAGGCATCCATATGTATGCCCCTAAGATACTCGGTGGTTTTCCCATAAAATCAGATCCAGAACCATCTAATGCGCCGGGCAAAGTCCGCGGTTTTCTTTCATACTATTAAAACAGCCTCGGTCTAAGACGATGCAATGATTTTCAGAATAATCGCCACCTATCTCCTAAACTCCCAAACTCCTAACATATGTAACCCTGAGGGCTTCGTTTGCGAATATCACGACACAATGGGGCCATATGTGTTCGCTGGGGTTTATCGGGCGATCAAGGCACTAGTTAGATGTCGATGGTACCTCAAGGGTTGTTACGATTCCGATACGGGCATGTCAACTACGGTACCCAACTCCCTTGTCTTTTTCACGGGAGCACAGTAGACTCATTTAATCATGCATCTCTTGTTAGCCCCACTTCGTTGCGCTGAAATATACGGTCTCTGCCGCCTTTCACATGTCAAAGTCCATGAGGCTACTTTTGGTTCAAAGGTCCACGACCCAGCAAATGAAATATTTTGGATCCGTCTCTATCGCCTCGCCACATTCAGCAAACCTATGCCAAATGCCAAGAATATGCGGCGGTAAACCCATGCTCCTGGGACAATTCGCCGGAGAAAAAAAAAAGTTAGCTACCAAACCTAACGTTGCCTGTAACCTAGGTCCTAGGTAAATCGAATTCGACAACATGTATACGACGTTGTGTCCCTAATTTTTACTTCAAGGTATCCATAGTGTCACCGACGCTAGCAAATATCATTGTCAACGTTGCGCAATTGCTCAATCCTCGCATCAACGAAAAGCAATTCTGATAAGCAAATAGTATTCCCAAGAATGGATTTCGTTTGAGCCCATGACTAAAACCCCATTGCGTTAAAAGCAGCACTGCCTAAATACTCACCCAGATTGTCGGTGTTTCGATCAATCGGTTTCCTGCTTCTCTACGAATATTTACCATATATACCCCTGTATGGATTGGAATATGAAGACTCCGAGGTTGAGAAGGACCTCGATCTCCGTTCTAGCGTGAAGCTATCAACGTCAAGAGATGCCATGACCTAGCGATATGCTCTAGCGCGAACCATACTGTCGGTAACTATCAAGAAAAGTCGCCATCATAAGCTGAACCCTTACTTTAGACGAGGAATTCCGGATGCGAAACTCCGGGATTTAATTACAACTTTCAATCACACCGCCTTAATTAATTCCAGAATGACGTTCTAGTAAAAATCGCATCAATGTAAGGATGGGATTATCAGGTGTCACGGCATTGGGTCCCCATTATTTCGAAGCGACAACTGGATTGTCTTGGGCCTTAGCTGTAACCTGTTCGCGGTCGGCGTAAGACAGAATCGCCATCGATGCAAGATCAAGCTAAGCGACCCAGAGGTTCTTTGTGTCGCTTTACCAGCGTTTCAAATCATCAATATGGCGGCTCATGGTTCAAGGTGTTCTTCGAAGAAAGCCCCTAAGAGGAGTAGACTAACCTAGGTACCTTAACCGCATACGGCTTGACACCCGCGAATGTTTGTAGGTGCGCATCAGCAAACTGGTACTATCCCCCGTACCAACTTCATGAGTCCGGCATTAAGACCGACTTCGAGTTGCACAGCATGAGACCATCAAGCTGCCCGCGCCTTCTGAGTTGTTCCTGCTAATGCATAGTATACGTACATAAGAGTGACGCCTATCGCCTACGATCATACTTCTATTGGCGATGGCTTCTCTCCGGGCATTTCTCCGAGTGATAACACTCGGAATGATTGACCCAGATGTTTGCTAACTATATTGCATTAGGGAATTCGATCGTTCTCAGTGATCAGCCCATCTTCGGTCTATGATACAGTTAGGTTTACCTTAGCATCCGGGACCTGAAGATTTCATGTCTATATATGACCGTCGTCTTCGTAATGGCTACATAAGAGTCTGAGACAATTGTCCCGAGGGGCTATAGGTCCAGCAAGTACCTTCCTATTGGAGCTTCAAAATCAAGGGAACGTAACCGTCGCAGTCAACTATCTGCGAGGCAGTCCCATCCAAAAACGAATACGGTAATGATATCGGACCAATTATGCTACTTGCATATTATGTGCCCTCTGAATCAATCAGAGGAGAGTTCGAGGCTTGGCTGGCCCCTGTACGACGGTGGACAGCAGAAAGTGATACGCGGGGTACAGGAGCATGAGACCGGGAATGCTCGTTGTCTTGCATTGCAATTCCGACGCAGATAGTTACATGGCAGGCTGCTATGCTACTGAAGAGGGATGCGGAGATGGAGGTCCGATGGAACCGGTGTATGTGATAGCATTGCAGAAAGAATTAAATCAGAGAAATATCTAGAAATGATTCTGCATAAGTCGCTTCATAGGTAGGTACCTAGTTATTTCTTCATATGTCTACGAATACTCGTTTGATGTTACGAACATGGCAAGATACATCCATCACATCCCTTGATGAGTACTATTCTAACCACCGAATAGCATTTCAATTAACGAAGATCGTAGGATGAACCACTGTTACGGATTACTACTTCCAGATCGATCTACATAACTACCTAGGATTAGTTACCTGCCTATGGCAAGGAGAGCAAATGGCCTCAAAGTTACACCGTTTCGTACCATACAAGCTCTGTAAAAGCTACTCGGAAAGACAACTATAACTTAAAGTATCGATTACATGCACGAATCCTACGTATCAAGTTATTGCAAGTAAGAGTTAAAGGTTATATGTCGATCAAGTTGACAACTCAATTTTGACTTTATTCTAATTGGAGCCTAGGAGTTCACTCCGTGCCAACAAAAGTTCTAGGAGTAGTAAATATGCCCATCTACGGGACCTGGAAATGCAACACGGGGTGTAATTCTGATGGACATTTTTTAGTATTCTCCGTATCAGTGGTCAAGAGCACGGATTAGCGACGGTGGCCGATTTGATCCCGATACATGTTCAAGCTTGTGTACTTCCAGTTTACGGCCGAGTCCGATTTAATGATGTGCGGCTGATTCATCCAACTTAAAGCCACATTAAGCCTTCTCTAAATGGCACTGAGACATGTAAGGGAAATCTTCTCCATTTTAGCCTGAGAAGGGCGGTTGGGGGATGTGATCGGCGCCGGCGAGATCGGTCCTGGCGATACTTCCACATAGAATTCGTCTTAGCCGGCACTGAAGGGATATCCGTACTTCCCACCGGCCTCCAATAGGATGGGCCTCCAACCACGATATTAAACTGCTACCTACCACAGGTATTCAACAGCAGATTAAGAGGACATCCCATGCCGTAGCGTGCATTATGCCTCATATTCCAATATCCACCAGAATATACTGGGAAACTATATGCGACAGTGAGAGCCGTGTTTTCAAAAAAAGGGACTTGTTGTAGGCAGGCCAGCTTTGTCCTAATTGGGACTGACCTGTCGTTTTCTGCCGTAGTCCAAGGCCATGTAGCAGGAATATGATGCCACGAAGAGCCTGGGCATAGATAGAATTATAATAGCAAACTTGGAATATCACAAAACGTTAACGAACTCCAATAAAGAACCTACCAAGTCTCAGCTATTCTATAAAACTCATTAACTATCATTGGAGGAACATTCTTTCCCTCTACTTTTGGGGGTCGTCAAACCGTGATAGCATAGCTAAACAAGCATTCACCCCACGAAGCAGCTGGTTTTATTCGAACAAAGTAACTTAGACCTATAAGTTAGGGTTTAGTTTGAACTAGGCTGTTGCGTTACATTATAGAGAAAATAGGTACGTAGAGTCGTAAGCTCACTTCAAATCGACTTGCGGGAGGCGTTACCAATGGGGAGAAGTTCATATATCTGATCTTCAGTGAGGTGGTACTGTATAAAACCAGGATCACAGGTAGTGCATCACAGACTTCTCTTGCGAATTAAGGAGTAACTATATATGGCAAGTGACAATACCAGGAGAGACTAATATATCTACTTGCTGTAAGCAAGTATTTTAACAATTGCTAGTTATAATGATGCCAAGACTTCTATTTAAGCAAGAGCTCTTCACGATACTTATCTGCCTATTTTGAAATAAATTCCGAGCGTAAGATGGAAGAAACGTCATGATTGCTAGCCACATGACTTGGACGTAATAACGACGGCGCATGATTCGGTTTGGTTGCGTTCTCTAGAAAACTCCTAGGAAAACTGTAGTAATCTTCAGGGCTTACAAAGCCAAATCCAAATATATAAAACCATTTCAACCTCCCTGCCTATCAGGTAGTCACCAGACATCTGTATAGTAATCACCCCTAAACCCGATACCAGAACATGAGTTGCATGTACTGATTTAATCTCTTCAAATAGATATCATATTACCTCGACTTTAGAAACTAGCTAAGGTCTACATATTTACGGCTTATCTCTACGTAGCCCGTAACGTCGCAAATGATCTGCGATCAGCATAACTTCATATAGATCAGCCTAAGTTTAACAGGTGATGCCGCTTTCTACTCGGAGATATCATATATGTGCGAATACTACTGTATATGAGTGACACTGAAGACATTGATATCAAAGAACTTCAAGGTCTCTAAATACCTATTCATTGATAGAAAGACCAACTAAGATAACAATGCGGAGAAAGGTGTTTAGGTAATTTCTCTAATGTGTACCAGGTCTCGAGTACTTGTAGTAGCCACCTTCCCTTGGGTAATCGACTTTGTCCTTTTGAAAATACACTGCTGGCTCCATTTCTCTTTCCAAATTACAATCTGTGGATTTAGGGGGGACTCTGGATTTCTAACTAAAACACAAGAACTATATCAATATCCTCGAGTCATGAGAAGGGCAAAGGGACTTGGTGCCTCGTGCCTTTAGGGTCGCGAAGCTGATCTACTCGACGATCATTTTATATGACGAGTAGGGGTGCTGCCGGCCAAAGCTACTTCAAGATCAAAAGATATAAACATAGGTCAGCAGAGAAAGCTTTGTCCTCGTGTCCCTAGAAGTCGCTAAGGATATTCTAAGTCGCCCATAACCTGATTTAGGCGACTTGGTTCCTAATGGCTTATCACAGGGTATCATTGTAAGTGGAATATAGTATGATTAACGTGAGCCCGCCGTTATATAGGTTTTATTCGGTTGAACGTTTATGTTCTTTTCTATGGGTATTGATTTGAAAGTGACAATTGAGAATCTTATACGACGCAGCCTTGGGAGAAGCAGATGATGAGGTCGTTAGAACAAAACTCCTATTTGTGCAACAAATGAGCCTCGACGCCGTCGCATATGCTGATACCTCATATCACATGTCATAAGGGAACTTCCTTTAAAGTTCCGTTTCACCCCCGGCCGCGAGGCTATTTTCCTCCTCATTACCTCTATAGTATACCTCTATATGCTGTCCACAGCACCATCTAATTCTATCCTCTATAATCGAATGACTTTTTGTTATCAATACTCGCTTGCTAAATAAAATCAACTTTTCCATAGCACGAAGTCCAAACTTGGACTTGGTGATAAAGGAGGACGAAATTTGCAAAAACTTCAGAGCGTCCATAAACCGCTTCGGCGCTTTCCAAGTGGGTAGACAATTAGCGCGCTGAGAAATAAGCCCACGGTAATACCAATGGCTATTTGGATCATCGACGCCGCAACATTGAACACTATCGTATCGAGGGGTTGGCCTTGTGTGATTGTGATCTAACTAAAGTGTTAGTTATTGATACAATGAATTTATAGTATGCATACAAAATAACTTACGGTGCTGGTGCCATTTACGACTTCTGTTGAATTGTTTAACTCATTTGCTGTGCTCAATCCGCTCAGCAAGCTCCCAGTTGCCGCCAGGCCGCTGGGTACCTGCACGAAGATGGCGGGTAATAGAGCGGCAGCAGCCACACCATGCCTTATTCTCGAATATAGGTTGGCTAGGACCCCGACTGTGAAAGCGCCTAGTGTGTTGGCTATTTGCGGGCTAGCAGCGAATTTAGGCCCGCTGAAGAAGTTCACAATGTAACCGGCGAAAGCGATCACCACCATTACAGGCATCTGCTTCCATTTTGCCTGGTTGACGAAGGCAAGACACATAGTGAATAGTGGAACAAAGAAAAATCTGTAGTAAGTGGGTATTGGGTTCGGACACGTCGTTGCTGATGTGGCTTTAGAATCCATTAAGCCGTATAGCGCTGTTCCGACTGTGATTCCGAAACCGAGGAATAGCGAGTAGATAATGGCGTATACCATGCGGATGGAACCGGGAACCAAAGCGCGGGATTGAAGTTCGAGAGCGGAACATACTAAGAGCCCGATTAGTCATGATATATCTTGAAACATATTGAAGTCGTGCACTTACAAACAAACCACCCGGGGAGGATCAGTGCGATAGAGCTCTGGGCTAACGACGAGAAGCAAAATAGCGTTCCTCCCTTGATGCTGCCAAACGCTCTACTCAGGAAACTTGTCAGAACAGCAGCGGTAATCTCAAAGACATTGTTGTAAAGATCGGACTTCGGAGCGACGATAATCTGTAAAGTTCCAACAAGACAGCCTAGAAAGAAGCAGATGGGTAGGTCGATAAGTTGCCCGTCGAAGGCAAAGGGGGCGACAGTAGCGCTCGCTAAGCCAAATACCAGGACCCTAAGCCACGCGTGGAACTTGTCTTTTTCCTCCATTACTCTCGTTAGAGACTCGATGGCTTCTTCCAAGTCTATCTTGTCGTGGAGAACCAGCTTGTATATCTCATGAACATCTCTGAGCTTTCCGAGGTCGATCCCCTGATTTGTACGGACAATCTTCACTTCGGTTGTATGGGTCGAACGGTCATCAAAAGAAATGATCATACACCCCGGTAAGTAAAGGAACTGGCCGTCAATCTCAAGAACCCTTGCTGTCATCCTCAAATACTCCTCCAGGCGATGCGTCGGGGCTCCAAAAAGCATAAGGGCCTTGCACATCTTGATGATATACTTCTGGCGAGTCAACGTTTCCGCAATATGCATAGTGATGCGGATTTCGTCCTCCATCCGTGGTCGACCGAAACTCAAGATTCGTCCACTCGGGCTCCGTCGGTGTTTAGGTCGCTTTGGTCTTGTGTTAGTCGCCGTTGGGCCACTGACCCCAGCACTGGCGAGGCGTGCAGAGGCTTCCACAAGATTGGCTAAAGTGTCTTGGGAACGATTTTTCTCGTACCATTTCCGTCGGTTCGGCGTAGTGGCACCGGAAGAACCCGGTGTGGTAAATTCACTTCCATGCTCAGACTTCCGGCTGTGTGGATAGTTAGGGGAATGTGAGTGACTTGTTTCGGGTGGCTTATAAAGCTTTAAGAGATTTGATAGAACACTAGGTCGGTATTCTGTAGGCGGTGGAACATAGAGCTCGTGCTTCGGTCCATCGATCGGCGTGAGCTGGCCGGAACTTAAAGTGGTGCTGGCTGTTGCTGTGTGATACATTCCGTGGTTGTGTCTCTGCGTATGAGATCGAACGAGATTGTACGCCTCCTTTTTTAGAGCACGTTGTTCTTCAGAAGGACTCTTCTGCGCGGCATCCCCCTTCCCGTTATTAATATCCGGAACTTGTATGGAGAAATCCTCGAGAGGTATGTTCCCGAATCCAGAGAGTATATCGCCGACACCCCCACTGTTCACCGTTTCGGCATCCGAATCAAGAGAGGTCCTTGTTGATCCGGGAGCCGACTGCGAGCCCAGTAAAGTAGCGGCCACTTGCTGGGCACGTTCCTGTGCCGCATGTGCTGATAATGCCTTCTCGGAGGCAGGATCATCGTTATCGACAGATTCAGGAATACTAGTTACCGAATTGTAGGAATTCCCACGCAGGACGGAAGGCCGTGGCCGTGGAGGAAGCGATGTACCATCGTGACGCGAAGCTGAAAGACCCGATAAATCTAAAAATGGTGGGGGCTCGACTCCGGCAATACTGTTGAAGCGTACTCGACCTTTCTCCTTTCTTGTACTGGCAGTAATATCGGGCGATGCTGGGCTCTGAGGTTCCTCCAGGGGAGGAGTTGAGGTCGCACTGGCATCATTCCTTGGCGACCCTGGGACTTTGTCCATATCGCCCAGAAGTGGCGCTTGAAATGTGTTGAACTAATGAGAGACCAGACGTAGAAAGGGGAAAATAGAAGTTAACGGTAATGTAAGGCGTATGTATCCACCAGGCGTTGGTAATGAATACGACGACTGGTCCTAGCGGAAACTCTACGTTTTATTCAATGCGTACAGCGTATAAAGTATGTATGGAGTATGTGGTGTACGGCTGGATGGCGAAGCAGAGCAATAGGCAATTCGTACTTTTAGATAACGTTAGAATGGAATTGATGACAATTCGAGTATCCGATGTCAGGCCCTGTCTGTACAATCGGATGGGATGCTACAACGACGAAGAGAAGCGAACGATGAAGGGTGATGATGGACAAAGAAGGAGTCGAACGATAAACTTGGAATTACGACAAAAGGGTTGGCTACAAGCCTCTCTCTTTTGATCCAACAAAGCGAGGGCACGAGAAGGGCGGTCCAGAATTTAATAAACTGGGGACAGGTTCAGACGGATCTTCAAACCTTCGGGGGGGTAGTGGGTTTGTAGGGAGCTTGTACTTTAGCTAGTATCGTGACGCGCAACATGTACAATATTGTATGTACAGAATGGATACCAAAATATGTGATTCATAAGTGGTGCAAATGGTGCAAATGGCGATAACCGGATGTGGGCCACACTCACTCCTCAGGCACACACCCACAATATTAGGGAGGGCGAGGGTGATAACGGGCCGATGAAGAGCACTTTCTATTTTTCGCCATGCCGCTTTGGATTGGATGTTGGCAGAACTACCGGCAGGCGGCATTCATATGGATAACGTGCAATGAACAACAACGTTGCTGGCGAAGTGTGACCCTTCGGTGGCCAGCCGAGCCCGGGCCAAGGATCCAAGAAGAAAGCGAGTGAGGGCGGTCCCCTTCCTTATCTCTTTTAGACTCCACCGTTTGAAGAAAAAAAAAAAATAGAAGGACCTGGCGATATAGGCGATCCAGACCTCAATTGCGATGGGTCCCTAAAATCTGGTTGGGTGGAGCGGTGAGAGGTGCTAATGGCTCGTAATGTTGTGTTCTGACGTAGACGTCGATAGAAGAGAACATGGTACAATAAGGAAGAAGACCAGGAGAGCGTACCTGGCCATAAAGTGGGACAGATCATGCCGTAAGAACTTTGAAGAGAAAAATACATATGTATGTATGCAGATACATAGCGTTGTAGTTGTGTCGTAGCTGGTGTTGTAGTTGTTGTGTTTCCACGCATATTTTTGCCCACGCTCATTTATCAATCATATTGTCATCGTGGGCATCTCAGCTGCGATGTGGATCAGTGGATCAAATCTGCTTCCTCTTTAAAGTGGCCAAGGATGAGCTCGCTAGCCATGTTTAAAATCATGCAGACGGATTGGTCGATCCGGTACCTTGGCTTCTGTACGTATATATTAAGAATAGACAACCTCCCGGTAGTGAAACAAGGCACGGCAGAGCCGCAGGGGCATGTCTGCAGCGGTTCTGCAGAGAGGAGGGGAATTTGCTTGAAATTTCACATGCGCGGGATGGCTTCAAATGCCGGTTTTGTTGATTGGAGCGGTTCGTGATTCGTGGATAGCCACCACAGAACCCCCTTCTAGGAAATTTCGAGAAGGAAAAAAAAAAAAAAAAAAAGGACGCCCACGGCTGCCAGCGGCTGCAGCGGAATGAATTTTTGCATTAACTACCCTGTCGCCCTCTATCGCCCTTGCCGAGTTGGGTGTCGACCCTGCCAAGTTGGGTTTTATGCCTGTCAAAAATGCCTGTCGTGCCTGTGG
Organism: Hypoxylon sp. CO27-5; assembly: GCA_002120305.1. Lineage (NCBI taxonomy): Eukaryota > Fungi > Ascomycota > Sordariomycetes > Xylariales > Hypoxylaceae > Hypoxylon > Hypoxylon sp. CO27-5. Next base: position 11,720 of record KZ112643.1, on the reverse strand, counting down.
CCCCCGGTGCCTGTTTCTATTTTGCATTGCGCGTTGCCCCCCTGCGCTGCCTTTTAATTCGGTAGGCCACGGCTAGATGCTCGGGATACTACATCAGGGTTAGTGTCGATCGCTCTTTTCGGTCGCACACACATTCCCGAATTTTTCCCACTTTCTTTTCTCTGCAATGCTTCCAAACATCCCGGCATCTTCCCAGTTGGTTGCGACTGTCTTCAGCTGTCCCGCAGATAAGGAAACGCTAATCCGTAGTGCAAATGCGCAAATCGTCAATTGACCCTCAATTCGAAAGCACGATGATATCACTCTCTAACATCATTCCAACCCCATGCTACCATTACGGCACTTCTCCAACTCGTCTTCTACCTCTCGTATTCCGTGATCGTAGGTGATACATGACCAAATACCTTGTTGATCTTCTTGAGTGTGGTAGTAGTATGGTAGTATACAGTTGTGTCGTCCTATAAAGCATGACAAACAGTTATCGAGTTTTGTTCGACCGTGCCACTCAATCATGGTGATACCGAGCTCCGATCATTTCCTCAGGAGTCCTAGCCGTGGACTGATATATTAGACACGACACCTACATAGATCACCTTACATACATGCCTACAGTACACAACACCCCGGTTCCGCAGACTGCGCCGTTGATCAGCCGCTGTTGCTTATCCCTAGATGCTGCGCAACCTGCGCAACATCGCAACGTCGTGCTATATAGATGATTAAATAGGGAAACACAGCGATACGCAGTCGGCTTGCACCGCTCAGTCGGTGACACCCAATTGGGCGACGGCAGGTTACGGCCGACTGCTACCGGCAGGTGTAGCGTAATAGTTAAACCTACTAGGTACCGAAGACAAGTCGTATACAACTTTACTCGATGGGCGCTAGTTCTCTAGTTCTCGTGTGGACTCTCTGCTATTAGAGCTTAACCCCATGTCCTTAGCTTCGGTCACGATAACACGACCGGTGCCCGTGCGGCCAAGCTCCACTGTCTAGAACCTTTCCTCAGAGTCAAGGTTGTCACTCGCATCTTGTGCTACTGCTTTTAGTGTAATCCGCCGTCATCCGCATCCCGCCATTGGATCCTACGGCGCCAAACCGCTGGGATTTAAAACGTGGCCAAGATCACCTATCCAAGGCCTTCCCGTTATCAAGCCCACAAGACTAAAACCTTGCCAGATCTCACAAAATTTACCTCAAGGGAATCAACCTGGTCATCTCAGTCGTTGAGCGAGTACCGCATTGCCACGTAATCACCAGCGCGTCGTCGACATTGGGTTGTAAGCCGCCTCATCGCCTCATCGCCCCTCAATCTGAAGTAATTGATATAATATAGAAGTGAGCCTCTTGCAGAACTTGGCTTCCGCGCCGCCAATGCCCAATATCGCGTGAGGTGCCCGGGCGGACATGATCACAGCCAACCTTTTCGATCTTGACGCATTTTGTCGGATCGGACCCTCCGGGGCGAGGAAGTGCCCTTTCATGTGTTCCATACTGGCGCTTAGCAATCTCTCAAGAAGCTCTAGACTTGGTATTGCCCATGCCGTTGTCGAGTTGGAGCTTGGCTGTCAACCCATAAAGCCAACAAGTGTCATTGCCTCCAGTGAAAGAGCTATCTCCCATGACACGGAGACCACCAGCCCCCTCAGTTTTTAGGACCCCACCCAATATTACTAGCATGAGGTTAATGGAGGGATATTTCGACATAGCCACAGTCCTCGTAACGACTTAATCGCCCGCGATCAACACTTCCGGCCAATATAAAGGAGGATAGTAATGCCACAACCCAAAATATTAAAGGAATGACACTTTCCGTTAGTTTAGACAAGATCACTCTAATACTTTGAAGATCGACATCGTACGCGGCATCTGGGCAATACACAGCTATCTCAGAAGCTGTGGTGTCAGATTCAGAGACGATATCGAGTCGCGAAACGTAGCAATGTAGTTACACTAGATGTGTGAGTAAAGTACGCGAAAAAAATTACACCCCTCCACAAACGCAATTATAGGCGAGCTGCAAGTCATCCTTGGCTCCTTATGGCAAATGTAATTCCCGGCGAGAGGTTTCCCGCCCCGTTATGGTTCTCGGTTGCTGTACCTGACGCATCTCGAAGCGAATATTGCCAGCACACACATGAAACCTGGGCTTAACGTTACCCAACAGAAGCAACACGGTGAGCTGACTAACGAATGAAATGGGAAATTGGATGCGGTGGCTATCACCGTAGTATTGTCATGGAGATCTTTATGCAAGATCATCTTGCCACGTATATGTTAGCTTGCCACTACATACCTATTCTTCTTTCAGGATACATATTCGCAATCCGACGGGATCGCATTCATTGGACTATAGAGACGGCTTCATAACCAATACTCATTGACCAGCCCCGACTCGACACTCGAAGAGCGTGGATAGGGATCTTGATGTATGCCTAGAAACGCTTTGCTTGCCGAGTGGTTAGAAGCTATCATATAAATGGTTGTTTCCAAGGTTGTTATCAGATATATCCTGTTAAGTGCCAAGAGGCAATGGAATCAAATGTTTCCTGCGGCTAGAAGAACTATAGATAAGAGGATGAGTTGAAGGCAAAAACAGGACTGTTCAAAACCAATATATCTTTATTAATATAGTCGCAGATTCGTTCTCCTCACTCCGGTACGATAACCATTCATAAGATGAGCCTATGTCCGGAATAACTGAGTTAGGTAGGTACAAATAGTTGAATGCTACTCCCAACAGGTGTGAATGCGAGGATCTAGGACGGAGTCGTCGAAAGAGGAACATAGATAAGCACATGCCTTAAGTTTCCGACAAATAGGAGCTATCAACGTCCAATACCTATATGTAGAACTCTCCTATTGGGCGCCGATGACGAAGAAACTACCCTACCATACCAGTATACCTTCCATTATGGAACTGCAACCTCATCCCATCTATCGATTCAAAGCTCTATTGAAATGGTTCTTGGTTAGTGTGCATACCCGCAAAGCACCTAGTACATTTCGACTGTAGCGAGGTATTTGTGATATGGCTTTTGTACAGACTTCTTCCCAGTCATTGTGGGAATGATCTCCTTAAGCTGTGGTACGACTAGGTATCGCCAAACAGACAACATTCGATAATATGTTATATCTAAATTAAAGTAAGTAACTCTTTTGAGAGAAAGATAGAGAGAGAGATTAGAAACTTGATCGCTACCTAGACATCAAGGTGCTCTCTTCTCTCTTCGTCTCTTTCAAAAGCCTAGTAATGCCCAACGAACACAGCCCACACCTTCGGCATTTGCAAAATTAACGACGGGACGTGCTTTGAGCCATAAAAAAGACATTCCTTCAAAGTTCCACACAAATAACCAATGATTCCATGAATTAGGATCATGGTATCTAAGTAAAGAGGATGCGTTGGTAGTGGATCATCGATATAGAGAAAGTTAATCATATTTTTCGGGACTCACCACTGTTCACAACTGAGCTAATGTAATAACGAAAAGAAAAACCCAGGACATGTCTAGCCACAGCCAATGGTCCTAGCATAAGGTGGGAATACTCGTCCTCTTATAAGCGGACGTGTTTTTCCTCTATCACGTTTTGATTAGAATTCTCCTATTGGGGGATTAGTACCTACCTAGGTAATCTTTTAGATAAAGCTTTGCTATCCGGGTTTCCCTTTTGGTTTCATCGCAGAACTCCTAGGTCGATTATCGGCATGCCTCCTTTTTGCCAACCTTGGATTATATGAGAAGCCCAAACAACTCCTTTCCATGAACGTAGCTCAGAAAACCCCGGCGAGTCAGTAGTATTGGAAAGAGATAGATGGTGAGGTCACTGCTTTGGCTCCGTCACCGGCGCTCTACATCGTTATGCTTCATTCGCTCAGCAACTTAACCGGGACCTTAGGGGTCTCGCTTTGACCACCTGTTATTGTACAAAATATGAGGCCTATTAATTAAGAATGAACTTACGATTCTCTACCAACTATATAGTACCTTATATTGATCGGAAAGCTGTATATATGTTATTCGGGGCAGCACAGCGTAGAGCCTTTTTGAAGTGATATTTCACAGGTATGTCTGGCTTCCGAGATATACGTCACTTAGATATCAACTTCAGAGGTTAACAAGACTAGCTACTAGTCTAGATTACACAAGAGTAACTTTAAGTTAGGGAAATAAGGTTAACATATAAGTAACTATGTCTTCTGCTCTAGAGGCACTCCATTCTTATTAGGTAGCTAGGAGGTAGGTACCAATAAACATGCAAAGAACATAGCTGGGTTATACTCTAGGTCTGACATTATAACCCGCGACGAAAATGCTGACAATTACACAAGTATCAATTTAATTATGCTATTCCGGCCTAGTGATTGTGCACTATAATATCAAATCTGGCTCGTGAAACGATAAATACCTAAAACAAATCTAAAATACACTCTATATACGTAAGGGGCCGTGTTATTTATGACCCGGCTCGCAATGATCATGGATATATAATTGCTAGCTTTGGCCTCTTTGCCTCAGCCTTATTAACATTAAAGCTTCCTCTAAATCCCCTTTCATCCCCATATCACTTGCTAACTTGCTCAAGCCTAACTCTCAAACCGTGAGGTCGAAGGGTGAACCCAGGATTCTCGACGGTAAATCCCTGGTCGACGCCCACAAACCGGTAGTTGCGGACCATTTCAGCCAAGATAGTCTTGATCTCAAACATAGCGAATTGGCGTCCAATACAGATACGAGGTCCATTTGAAAAAGGCGAGAAGGCATAGGGAGAAGTTTGGTCGCCGGTTACTAGCATCCGAGCTGTTAGTAATGACTCAAGAATGTGCTTCCACTTTATATACGTTAGGCTAGAAGCATCACGAAAATTAATCACTTACAGCGGTCCCAGCGCGTAGGATCAAATTCATCAACGTCATCGCCCCAAATTGCCGGATTCAGCAGAGTAGTCGAGGGGCAGAGATCAACCAAAGTTCCCTTGGGAATGTGGACTCCTTCAACAACAATATCCTTGGCGGCTGCGCGATGATAGGTGGTAGCTAAGAATTATTAGAATTGTACGAAGAAAGTGGAACCGTCTCATCTTACATGGAGAATAGATGCGTAGGACCTCCTTAGAGAAAGCTTCTAAATAGGGCAGCTTATCGAGTTCATTATATGTTGGGTTTGGTGGTAACTTATTAAGCTCTGCACGAAGTTTCTCTTGGACGTCCGGGTGTATTGCCATGAGGTACAAGCTCCACGACAGCATATTGGCAGATGTATCATGTCCGGCAGCCATAAACTCGAGTAACTGATAATGATTAACTTTAGAAACGACAACTTTACCATGGGATAGTCATCAAGGAAGACTATGTCTCAGGAAGAAAGGAAAATGTAAACTCACGTGACCTAAAAATTCCCTCTCACCGATACCTTCGGCAATACCACCAGGCATACTCTCTTCCACGACAAATGTGATTAGATCTTTGGAATCCTTAGACTCGTACTTGCCTGCAGCAGTCGCGGCTGAAACCTCGCGATACCGCTTCCGAATAAGATCCGTAAGCACATCATTTAACCAATTCATAGCGTGCAGAAACTCGCGGTTTGCCCGTAGTGGTAGCCAACGCGTGGGGAAAAACCCGTTGGCAAACAGCAAGACCTTCCCCACGTCATCGGGAGAGAAAAAGACATCGTAGGCCTCATGGAACGAACAACCTTTCTTCAGACCATCCTCCGACTTCTCCTCACCAGGCTTTACGTAATCAAGGTTGACTCCCAGAATGGCCTGTCCCATGATATCAAGGATGGCTTTGGAAAAGGTTGTCGTGCAATCAATGACGCCTGTCTTGTTGTCATTTTCGCGGATGGATTGTTCGAAGTAGCGACAGATGTCCCTGGCCTTTTCTTGGAAGATAGGCTCTAACTTGCGAATATTCTTTAGGGAAAAAGAGCCACCAAGCATTCTGCGATGAGCTTTGTGTTCGTCACCCTCCATTAGAATAAGCCCATGACCGGCTACTTCCTTGACGATACGCAGGAACCATGTCGGTTTTTGCAGAGAGTAACATTGGGACTGTAGCACTTCCTTGTGGGCGTTGAGGTTGACCGGTACCAGCACCTCGGTATTGCCCCACGTGAGATACCGGATGAAGGGTGCGTTCGGGTTCTCCTTCATCCATTTGGTGTACAGAGTGGTGGGGGTTTCAGCTTTCAAGAAATTGACAGCCTGCCCAAAGAGAAAATGATTATCCTGGAAGAGTGCATTAGCGAGCGAAACCGTATCGAAAGATAATCGGGCATTTATTTACCGTTGGACCAGGGAGATGTCGGAGTGGTGAGAAGTACTTGTGATACAGAAAGATACGATAATATTTGACTGCAAAGTATTGAGCCAAGAAAAGGGCCAGGGCAACCTGTCCTGTTACTGGACCGGTTTCTCGGCCCGGGAGATGGTTGACTATGAGCGACTCAAGGGCTGTCAGCCCGGCACACAGGATCAAATCCATCTTGTTTTGTCGATTGTTGAGGGAATAAAGATACGAAGTCTCGGAGCGAATCCTCGTTTAAAAATGTGCAACATAAACACGTGGAAGCTCAGACTTCAAGGGGCACTAAGAAGGGGGACGGTCCGCGAAATTGAGCTTCCAGAAATTGAGCTCCCAGAGATAGGGGAAATCCCCCGCAATAGAGAGATGATACTCTGGTAGAAGGGACTCAGACCTCGAAGTCGATGTAACCTTTCACCAACAGTTCTCAAACACTTGGGAAATAATCATCAATCTCATTGGCAGCTCGCTATCATCTAAGCAAGGATTATATGCAGGGCCTTGTTATTGGTAACGCGCTTTGATAATATTCTGACCGCGAAAGGAACCACACATCGTCCCTAACTGTCGGGTCGCATACAATAGCAACCAATCAGAATCTAGCCACCATAACTCATTGGGAGATAGATACATACTATAGTACAGCTAACAGTCTCCCTATAATTGGCTACATATCCAAGTATAATAAAGTACCTATATATACTATAATAGTCGAGAAAACTCTGCATACCTAATGTGCTAAAATGATCTACTTGCCTCTATATTCAGGGACTTCGTATCTCTTAAATCATTAATGCCTAATGTTGGGACTATGAATGATTTGCTCGGACGTTGTTGCGAATAGGTCCCCATTATTAGGATTTAGTAAAACTTGCTTCTGTTATATACCCTGCATGAGTAAAATTTCGTCTGGGTCTGGGGTTTTTAACGATCCTAACGGGTCCATTACCGGAAAACTACGCCCGACCCACCCCGGTCCTTTTCCCGTCAGATCCAAGTAAAATGACAAGTCTAGAACCATGGTTTGACGAGTAGGATTTGGCCTATTTCCTTAACAGGTATATACTTTACATCTTGGTATACACTAGTGCTAGAAGCCAAGCTAAACAGAATTTGCTACATAATGTGCGTGCTTGGCGGGTTAACTGTTGCAATGCTAGATCTGCAGATTCTGAATATTATCCCCGGTTGCGAACTCGTACGACCAATATTCTAAGCCTATTGGGCCCCGGCGCAATGGTACGCACTCACACACCGATATTCGCGGCCGGCTCTTGTGGTAGATTGCACACAATCCTTCTAGGTACTTCTAAAATGAGCAAGATTAGGTGGAAGGCGATGTACCCTGCCATTTTCAAATACCGATTAGTCAGGATCCCTGTGGTGATCCTCAGCGACTCTTAAGCGACTCTCATTCTCGACTTTAATGATATTTTACCCTACAGCCCTGAAGATAAAGTTGATCATCAAGGGGTATTGTGGGTCTCAAACCATAGACTAGACAACTGACGACTAACGGTAGAGATGCAAGGCTTACGACCTTGCAAGGGGCCTGCGGATATAATGTCCTACTGGGAAAGACATTTTCCTCCAATTGGGAAGTTAATGTTTCTCAAGTTTTATTTCCTATTTTCGACTTTGTGTATTATATAACATTTGAAAATATTTGTAATCTTTGATGGGAAATCTCACTACGCCATATAATTATCTACGAGGGCTTAAATGGCTCACTCAGGCCTTTCAGGCCAGGAATTGATCGATTTGGCCTGGAAGCAGCATTCATTCGAGCCACGCGGATTCGCTGCCACTGTGACAAATGTCCACATAGCAGTACTAGTTCTCTGCTCCGTATTCGTTGGTCTTCGAATATGGGCTCGAGGATGGCTGTTTCGAGACCTTAAGCTCTGGGGGTGGGATGACACTCTTGCTGTCCTCAGCTACGTTAGTTCATCGGATGACTCGTTAAGAACGTAGCTAACTCAAATTTCTTTTGCCAGGCCACTTTTCTACCCTCTTGCATATTCGTCATCCTCTCCGCACGGTACGGGCTCGCTACACGAGACGCTGAGCTGACCGATGCGCTGAGAGCTAGGGCTGCTCTTTACGTAGGATATTGGCAGATGCACTACGCCGTGTCGTCGAATTTGGTCAAAGCTGGAATCGCTGTTGCTTTGTTACGGCTGACAACAACCAAAAGGACATTCCGACTCATAATCCTGGGGATTCTCATCTCCACACCCATCTTTACCTCTGCTGTCCTTATCGTTCTGGTTGCTACTTGCCACCCCGTAGGAGCCCAATGGGACTTGGCTCTGGGCGATTGCCCAGTCCATACTGTGATGGCATACCTCAGCTACATCTTCACTGCTTTCACAGTCATACTTGACTGGGCATGCGCTGTGATCCCGTACCTTCTCCTGAAAGATCTCGAAATGAAACGACGTATCAAGATATCTCTTATCGTGGTCTTGGCCTTTGGAAGTTTGGCAGGTATATGTGCCATTATCCGACTACCATATCTAAAGTATTATCTCATCGAAGAGGATCAGCTATGTAAGTCTCCTTTTGACTTCTATCCCTTAGGATTGGTTTTTGGGACATGGAATTGACGAATTCTCTAGATTATTTCGCAAACATAGTCATGTGGTCTAACATCGAGACCGCCATTGGAATCATTGCCGCGGCCTTGCCACCTCTTCGCAAGCTATTTAGATATTATGGCACAACTAAAGACAGAACACATTCTCGCTCCGGGGGCGGGGCACTTAAGACAATAGGGGGCACGCCATTGTCTAAGGGTAATATGTCCACTCAGTTGAGGAACCTGAGTCCAAGGAACTCTCGACGGTCGGATTTTGGTTCCCAGGGGAGTGGACCATGGAATAGGCTCGATGGCGGCGATAGCTCGAGTAAGGATAATATTATAATAGTTTGATTAAACATCGTGACTGAATAAATTTTGGTCAAACATTCAATCCCACCAAGCTTTAGGTAATCATTCAGGTCAAGAAACCGGATAATCATGTCAACTCATTAGCAACAGTATAGGGCAACAGTGTACGGTGATTTGTTCGATTTTTCTGGTTTATTAATAATAGATTTTTACTGTACTTTGCTTAAATAAGCACCTATCTAGAATTAGGTATTATCATTCGTTGTGTGAAGCCATGGCTTGACGGCCAACAAACCTTCCCGAGTCTCCTTATGACTTAGCTATCCGTTTCACCTCTCTTCCTTTACAGACCGCCCACTAAATTCTTCTAACGCCGTAGTATTCGCGATGTCGGCATAATCAGTTCACGGAACATATCATGATTCGCAGTATGTCATAAGATAACGTTCCGATCTTTTTCAGCCCCAACACCTCATGAAAATAAAAAGACTGCTGCTGGTACGATGAATACCATTCATCGAAAACAACTTGAAGATATACAACGTTAGCTCTCTATGGCCTAGATCTGACCTTTTGCCATCCGTCGGAAGATTGGCCTGACAACTTCTACGAGTTGAAGCCCTCAATCTGTTGAGAGGTTAGAGTTTGAGAGAGTGAGATAAAGTGTCAATACCTATCTACTTGTATGCGTACTGTGATCTCCGGCAGATAGGTTCAGGGCTGCCGGCGCAAGGACATCGTCAATATCTCTTTATACTGTCTACATGTGAGAGCATCCCGTTTCAAAATCTGGTTTTCCGTGTCGCGAAACTGGCAACAAAGGTCAATAACGCTCTCTAGATTCCGAAGCTGCTTGGTACTTAGGCTAGAGAGAAGTATGGTATCCAATGATATATTGAAGCACTCAAATACGGCATATTCAGTCGGCAGCAAGCTGGGGACGAGGCCCAGGAAATACTTTCTTCGTGCAGTGGGAACTCGCCAAATTTTGAACTTTACGGACACTCCCCCGACTAACCCTAGATAATTAACTCTAATGGCTTAGGAGGATAAATGACCATTGATTTATTCCTCTTTCTGCTGAGCTTCACCTGCCAACTTAGACGGCGACAGCCCCTAACCGTGTAGGTCATCTTTTACATTACCCCCTCATTTATAACATCTTTACTACCTTTTATATAACTTTTATAATAATTTCTTTTTACTATAACATTACGAATTATTTAAATTAACTATTAAAAATAAAAGATAAAGTAAACTTTAAAATATATATTATATATATTATAATAAAAGTTTATAAAAATATATTATTATAAAATATTATTACTTAATATAAATTAATTAAGTTTATTTTATTATAATAATTATAAATAATTTAATTTTATTAAAAAATAATTAAGTTATAATAAAGGTTATTATTAAAGTAAAAGTAATATATTATTAATTAAATATTATAAAAAAAAGTATATAAAAAAGCTTTTTTTAACGTTTTTATTATTACATTTATTTAAGTTATATTTAAAAATTAAAGAAAATAATAATTACTTAATAATAAATAAATTAGTTAATTTAAAAAATAATATAAAAATATTTTAATAAAAATAAAATAATATATTAAATATAAAAAGTTATATTTAAACGATATAAAAAAAATAAAAGGCTTTTATTATTAATTAAGTTATATATAAAATAAATATAATATTATATTATTAAATAAATATAATATAAATAAAATAAAATTTTAAAAAGAAAAAATTAATATATTTATAACTTTTAATATATTTAAATTTTATTATATATAAATTATTAAGTTTTAAATAACGTTATAAGTTATAATAATTAAATATATTTGTTTAATTAATATTAAAAATTATTTTATAATAATTTTTAATAAAAATTAAGGAATAATAATATATAACATTTATTAAAAAATAAATAAATTATATAATTATTTAATAATAACTTAAATATATTTTTATATTTTATATTAAACTTTAAAATAAAAAATAATATAAATTATTTATTTTAAACGATTATTTTATATATATATTAATTAAATTTATACTTTTAATTTATTAAAATAATATTATATTATTTTTTTTATTTTTTAATATAAGTAATATTATATAATTTTTTAACATTAATATATTTTTATTTTTAAAATATTTTTTTAATTTAAAATAAAATAATATATATTTTATTTAAATTTAATTTTAATTTATAAGTAATAAATATTTAATATATATATTAAAATAAGTAAAAAAGCTTTTATATTTTATAATATATAATTAAAATAAAAAAAATAAAATTATAACTTTTAAATTTTATCCCAACCGGAGGTTTTTTACGCTGAAACTTTTGAAAATTAATTCTGGTGCGAAATGATAAGGTAATTGATAAGGTAATTGATAAAAAACTGATAAGTAATTGATAAGAAACTGATAAGGGAAAATAAAAAAAACCTTTAATCTTTATAAAATCAATCCTCCACCAATCCTAAAGTGACAAAAATGAAAA
>KZ112642.1:0-71116 GCA_002120305.1 Hypoxylon sp. CO27-5 | reverse complement strand
GTGATAGTCACGTGATACCCCTCGCATTGACCACGTACCCCTATTCGAATACCTAGCCCTGCTAGCCTCCCCTAACCTCTCCTTAATATATTTTAATTTAATAGTTAACCACTTTTATTCAATCCACTCCACTAATAACCCCAGTTGACCACTTTTATTCCACTCCACCAAGGGATTCCGTGGATCTAGTCAACTCAATTCCACCAGGGTGATTGGTGGATGGAGTGGATTGATTACCAGCCCTGAGAAGGTCTTCGACAGATTCCCTTTAGACGCATCTAAGGACATCGTGATCCAGTGGCTCCAAGGAGCGTGGAAATTTGTCATAGAATGGATGAAGGCACACAATCCCGATATTGATCTAGGCCCATCGGAGTACCTAATTCTTGCACACCAGCTAGAGCGAGCGATAGTTCAAGACGGCATAGCCTCCATATTGGGTAAAGGAGGTTCCTGGACTGGACCTCAATATAAATTTGACAACTCCATAGGACACAAGGAATTCCAAGGTATCGTGCTCGGTGATAGTCAAACTGTATCGAGGATAAAGGAAAGAGATCTTTCGGAAATTAAGTTTATCATGGAGGGACGGGCGGTGTTTATCCTCCTTCCGGTGGTAATACCCCAGACCAGAGGTAGTGTGGCTGTCCCGTCACAGCTACAACCGGGGACACCGCTACCATCGCGGTCACCAGGAGAGAGATATACGGGCAACATCCGTTGGCCGGCTATCGGAATTGGGCCGTCACATACTTCCATTGGCGACATAATGTGCACACAATGGATCGATGTTCAACGATGGATGCTCACTTCCATCTCAGGCTCAATTGTTCCTAATAAATGGAGATCTTTCGAGTGTGCGTTTAAGCCCACATTCCTATTACGCCCGTTGAATTCGAAGAATGATTCCTTCTGGTACATTGGAGACGCTATGACAAACCGCCTCATAGACGAGGGTTGGGATGATAGAGAGTATAAAAAATGGATTAATGATCATCATTATCGGATCAGACATATCGTTATAAAATGAGTATACTCCTCTCACGTACAGCGGAATGATGGGATTCTAATTTCTGTCCTTTATTCTTCGTGTCAGATCTTGAAATACCTATACTCCTAACTAGGTACCTACTACTTCTGCTCTCATGAGGCGCTAGTGGCTTGATACTAAGTTGGAAGATATAACAATGTCACAATCAAGTAAGTGTATAGGAGCGAATGCTTGTCCGCATTCATCCAAAATCGTTAACCATACTGATTTGAGTTGCATGTAAACATTAGAACACGGCAGTTGCATAGTTCCACTCTTGCAAGCTGCCTACCTACCTAATTTCTCACCGAAGCGCGGTCGTTGGTAGAGTTAAGGCCGGGATTCTCTCTAAACTTCGGGTTTAGGAAGGCCAAGGAAGATATCGCCTTCGGTCACAACGATGGGAGCTCTTGATTAGGTAGGCAGACAATGTTCTTCCAGAAGTTCTGAAAATTTTCCGCCAAGTGAGTCCGTCGGGTTCCAAGTCTCTTGTTGATGAGTACCTCCTATACGGAATTCCCAAGGCCTTCAGAGCTTCCTAGGTAGGCTAGTCGATTGGCTCGTCCACTTGTAGTACGAGCAGTTTCCTGAGCCGGGACTCTGTCCCCCTTCAGCGGGGATGGGATTGGTTGGCACTCCTTGGCCATCCCGATGGAACCCGTATTCGACGAGATCGACAGGGAAATATCCAAGCGTAATCGGGGTTTGGTATAGCTGCCTACCGACGGAATCTGGAAATTCCAGTGTTGCCTGGCTAGTCCGGCGGAGCCGTTAGGTTCTCCAGACGCCTCGTTGTGGAGGCTGAGGAGTCGAAGTCCCGATAGACGCCACCCGCACGTCAGCACTATCTGTATATGCTTCAAGAGGGGGAATTCGGCCCTTTCTTCTTGAGTTGCTAGAACGAATATGTTACCTCAATGACGCCAACCACTTTTTGAGTTGCAAAGCCACGATCTGGACCCTGGGGTTTCATTAATACGAACGCACGTATGGCGTGCATGCGCATGCGATATAATCAATCAGTTGTCCTCATTCAAAACCTCGGGTCTTTTCTTCTCCAACTCGCCCCTACCCAACTAACTTGGGTATCCATCTTTTTCAGCAAAGGAGAAGGGTCACGCAGTCATGTGGTGAGAGCCGCCAAGAGCCTCCATCGACGTGGGGATGCGCGATTGTCCTGCCTCTCTCGGCAATTGATAGGAAGAGCGGCAAAGCGCCAATCTTATTAATCTTCAGCATCCTATGCTATAAGTAAAAGACGATTGCCGATTGGCTAGATTATGACAAGGGCGCGGACTGGGCGAACAGGGGACATTTTTAGTGACCGCGACTCTCTGACCGTCTATCAGATGGTCGTGTAATTGTACGCCAAGGTCTAGGCGCAGGAGAAATGCCGGGGTATAGACCAGAACTTGACTGATGCCACGGCGGCCTACATATTAAAGTCCCCAAAATCGCCCACCCACCTACCGCTTTGGGTAGATTGAGATGCTACGACAGTATCTACGCTCATGATGCCATTGCCCAGGGCGAGCTACCCTCGTCGATATGCGATCTAGAGAATTGGCGGCGCCGACGGCTTCTCGACCCGAGCCGTCTTATCACGGTTACTGGTGTGGATGAACACCTACTTAAGGGTCTTCCGGTGGAGCGAACCTGCACTCTTCTTCTCCCCTCAACTCCAACGCCCGACACAAGTCGCGAGGAAAGAGACTAGGCAGGATGAAGTACTCTCTGAATGCAGTCGCCCTTGCGGCGCTCTCAAGCTACGCGGCCGCCAAAGAGATCGCGCCGGATGAGGTGCTGGCAGCCGAGCTCTTTGACAGCGGTGTCCGACATGAAACTATTATGTCGGCTAAGATGGTAACGAAAGCTTCGGTACTGCATAAAAGATCTAGTCGCACTAACGCAGAATTCACAGGCGTACTGGGACAGCCGAAGAGAACAAGGCCTCTTCGACTCATCCCAATACAAGAGCATGGACGCCTCCGTTGACGTGGTCCCCTGCACGAATGGAATTGCTGAGCTTGTAGCCGGCGACCCGCTCTACACATTCAAGTGCAGCAACTTGGACCTGTACGACTTCAAGTCGCACGCGGACCTCGGCAGCAACGGCGGCGAGGGTGCCGGTTCGTGGGGTTGGACCAGCCCCGACGGCCGCGAGTTCGTCGCCATTGCGCAATCCGACGGTGCCGCCTTCGCCGAGATCAGCCCCGAGGGCAAGCTGATCTACCTCGGCCGCCTGCCGCAGTACCCCGACGCCGAGCCCTCGCTCTGGCGCGAGATCAAGGGCTACAAGAGCTACATCGTCATCGGCAGCGAGGCCTACTACCACGGCATCCAGGTCTTCGACATGGCGAAGCTGCTCGACGTCGACCCCGCCAGCCCGGTCGTCTTCAACAACGAGGACGACATTTCCCACTTCAACGGCCTCCCAGCCGGCCGATCGCACACCGTCCAGACCAACGAGGAGGTCGGCTACGCCGTCGCATCGGGCGCCCAGCCGCGCAACTCCAGCTGCAGGTCCGGCCTGATCTTCATCGACCTGTCGGATCTCTCCAACCTCACGTCTCCGGGCTGCGCCGCGGCCGACGGCTACGTGCACGACGCGCAGTGCCTGATCTACCGGGGTCCGGACGCGAAGTACGTGGGGGAGGACATCTGCTACGGGTACAACGAGGACACGCTGACGATCTACAACGTAACTGACAAGGCGAACCCGAGCGTGATCTCGCGGACGTCGTACGAGGGGGCGAGCTACACGCACCAGGGGTGGGTGCTGGACGAGCAGTGGCAGCAGTACCTAGTGCTCGACGACGAGTACGACGAGTACGACGGCGCGGGGCTGGGTGCCCCGGGGTACCCGATAACGTACATCTGGGACGTGTCGTCGCTGGAGGCGCCGAAGCAGACGGGGTACTACCGGGCGTCGCGCAAGGGCATCGACCACAACCAGTTCGTCAACGGCGACTACGTGTACCAGAGCAACTACGGCGGCGGCCTGCACATCCTCGACGTCTCGTCCATCCCGTCCGACCCCACCGGCAAGGGCGTCACCGAGGTCGCCTACTTCGATATCTATCCCGAGGACGACGACGAGGAGGGCGGCGGCCAGGTCGAGTTCCAGGGTACTTGGAGCCACTACCCCTACTTCAAGAGCGGGTACATCATGATCAACACGATCGAGCGCGGTGCTTACGTCGTCAAGCTGTCTTCCTAGTCGTAGATTATAGTACAAGAGGAAATACGGCGGTTCCGGTCTAGTTTAGTCTGTCTTTTAGCAGGATAGAACAATCTACGAATTGCATAGCAGGGCGGTTTAATATACTCGATTTTCGTGATATACATTCGGTACGTTACTACAGAATAGCGGCTTTGGCTAATTCTGCTTCTGGCTTATTGTGACATTTGCGAGTCTTGTTTTGGCGGTGACTCAGATACATTTGTTTTATTTTTCTTCGCCTGTAGAATATAGTCGCCTCCGCGCCACGCCTTATACACACCGTATAGACCCTGGAATGGCCGCACATTACGCAGGGACGCAGGCATTCTCGAATCCTTTATAGCGTCACTCTTCGCACTCTCATCGACCTTGACCTTGTCGTACACGCTTGGTAAATGAGAGGCATGATACTTAACGCGGACAGTATCGTACGCGGGCTGACTATAGCTTTGCCAGAACTCCTCCTCGGTGTAGTAAGCCTGAGCGTACAGCGTCTTCTTGCCGCCCAATTCATGAACCTTCTGCTCGATTGCTCGATTTAAGCAGACCAATTCTTCGTAGTCTTGAGGTCCGGGCCCCCAGATCCCAAAGTTGAGCATGAACTCCGGTCCCTTTGGGTCGGCGAAGTCTGCATGCAGCCCGTGCGCCGAATCCGGCGCGTCCCGGCGTACGCGGATCGGACACAGCCAGATCGGGTAGATATTGAGCGTCTGGTCTACCCAGCGGTAGAAATCGTCGACGGCGGAATATGGCACGCCAACGTCTTGGATTATATAAGTATCGGACAGACCGCTTTTATGTAATGCATGATACATCACTCTGGCATGCATGTAGGTGTCTAGCACGTAGCGCGTGATCCGGTTAAAGGGCGTGAAGAAGTACTTGTAAGCGTACCTAGCTACCCAAAACCCGCCGCGATCCCACCGGAACAAGTAGTCGACCAGCGGGACGTAGTCGACAACCAGCTGTTTGGCTTTTCTGACCCTTTTCTGGACATTAAGGTAGAACCATGGGTCCTTGCGGCGCAAGTAGCGTCGTGGCTTCGAGCCCGCAGGTATGCTGTCTACTAGGCGACCAGAAGAGACTACAACCGACTTGGAGGAAAACGCAATTGCATCAACGAATTCAGTGGTAGAATTTGCGACCTCGTCCTGTATCTTCTTGCACGCATCAGGCACGCTACCCACGGGATAATGTGTTAGCTGGACAAAGTCTTTGGCATCTCTCAATTGGACTTCCAGCAGCGTGACAATGCCGAGCGTTCCGAAAGCCGAGGCCGCTCCCCAAAATAGGTCCGGTTTCTCGGTCTTGGAAGCCCTCGCGATCTCCCCGTTCGGAAGCACGATTTCGATCCAATTGATAGTCGAATCGAATGGTCCGTAGCGGCACGAACTGCTCTCGCCGGCGGAGCCACTGAAACCGCCGCCGACGGTGATGCCGGGAAACTCCATAACGACCAGTGGGACCAGCCCTTTGCTCACGGTCGCGTTGACGAGTTCATCCATAGGGACATTGGGCTCAACCAGCGCGGTTTTCTTGACACAGTCAACCTCCAGGACGTGATTGAGCTTGCTAGTGTCCACCGTGTTGTCCCGGTACTTTGCTGATGCGCGTGTGCTGTTCGTGGAGCCATGGTAGACGCGGAAGGGTTGGCGTCTCTCGTAGAACTGCCGCAACCTTTCGGAAATGGATGCTACGGCGTCATTATGAGCTTCCATGTTCATTGACGGACGCGTTTGCTAGACGCGCATAAAGATGATGTAAGCGAGACGATTTACGTGATTGACCTTGAAATCAAAATAATAATGAGACGAAAACACCATTCGCCTTGGCAGGCGGTAGCAGCCGTCAGACAGCTGTTGTACATCCCTATCATGTAATGGGGAGTTGGCGTTGAACATTGAGCGTGGTCTTTCGGTTTAAATGGCAGAATAATCACCCATGGGAAACTCTAGCCACCCGTTCCATGTCATATAATCACTGATTTCACCCGCCATTCGTAAATATTCGGCTTCATCTAGAGGAAGGAAGTCGGACTCGGTTGGCAGCGGCGAGTGATTTTGCGAATTCGCCACCGCGTTATTAGGGTCGTTGGAAGTTGAATTATTTTGACCAACGTCGGATATTGCACCTAACTGAAGCGTATGTTGATTGATAGATTGTCGTAGGTCTCCATTACCACGAGAGATTGTCTGTCTGGAGACAGTGTTATCGATTGGACCTCCTTGAAAGGAGAGTTCGCGAATCGGTGGCCTCGCATTTTGGTGACGACTAATTTCAGAACGTGCGAGGCGGAATGTTGCAATTTGATTGAGGTATGATACTTCCCTCGGCCCGACCACCTCAGTGTGGGCCTGATCATCTGGTTCAGGGGTTGGGTGTATAGAAACAACTGGAAATAAAGGGCCCGTGTTACGAAGCGGCTCCCATTCCATTGCAACTTCAGAGAAACCGAAGTGAGCTAAGAACGGACAGAGCGCCGATAACTAGCGGAGTCAACGAAGTCAATATTGACATGAGATAGGGTAAGGCAGATATCTTACGTAGACGTTGGGCATATCAGGATATGGATGGACCAGAGTCAGAACGTTCAAATTAGTCCTCAGGTTTTCGGTTACCTGATTATAGATGGTATGGTTACCTCTGGCGAGAGTAGCTAAGAAAACCACTTGAATTTTAGTAGACTCAAAGGCTGCGGTAGCAGTAAAGTAGTCATCCAAAGCCTCGGTACCATACTTGGTGCCATCTCGAAGAAGCTGCGAGATAGACTGAGCATGATCAAAACACATCCTCTGATATCGGGATTTGAAGTCAGCCGGCGCATGTGTTAGTGCAGCAGCTAATGGGAAGTTGTAACCAGCTAGCGTGATTCGAGTCAAGTCACATACGCAAGCATGGTATACAAGGTAGAGGAAATAGAATGGACCCAGGCTTCCCTGATCACGATGTATGTAAATGTTTATGTCTTTGTAAACGAGGAACTGGGGGAGACTCTGATGCCAGGTCTCTAGTTGAAAGAGAATGTTTAGGAATCGTGAACCCTGGTCCCAGAGTGGCACGTCACTGCTACTCTCAGGGCCAGTTCTTATATATCTACCAGTAGCTCATTTAGCCGCCGATGCCAGTAGAATGAGGGTCTGAATAAGCCATACCTGAGAATTTGTGTCCGAATGTAGGTGATACGTATGATTTGGCCCCTTAAATCAACTTCGGTGTCTGTTCTAAGCTGATGTCTTCTGTCAATTTCCAAGTAAGTTGGTGTAATCCAGAGTTGGTTCGTGAAGTCCGAGTCCTTGCAAGGAAGTGGGATTGCTGGAGCATGATCTACCCAGCAGAGGTTTGAATCGACACCAGAACCAATGAATGAGTCCAATAGATAACATGACCACAACAACCTTCGTTGAGACTCCTGTATCGTGATGTCTGTGGGTGAAGTCGTTGGGTAAGTCCTATGCGGTTCGATATCGAGGCGAAGCAATCGACTCATGCGGTAGCAACACCCTGATAACATGAACACGAAGGAATGGTCTCCTACGCGAAGTCCATATTCGCTGTATAGCACCATTGCCTAACTTCTATGAATACTATTTCAGCATAGAAGTGGTCTCTACTCACCATAAGGTTTCGGACGGATGGAGTGCAGCAAATGCCCTGAACTAGTCTTCTTGCGTGTTGGCCCCAAAGCGTACCAGGAATTCTGTCCGAAATTTGGCTTGATGTAGGAGATTTCGTATGACTGATGGCCATAAATCTATATAGCTCTCGTTACTACCGCAGTTAATACATCAAATTGTTAAGTGTATTACTCACCTAGCCCCTAGGGCACAGATTATGTATAACACCGGTTCTCCGAATTCGAAATGCACCCTCTCATCATCAACGGATTTAAGAAACGTTGGCTTATGTAAGAATCCTAGTGCGCGCAGAGGATGTATATGAGTGAAATAGGATTCAACCACAGTTCTCAAAAGTCTACCCTTTGGCAAAACTGGAGCGAAGAGCCTAGTAAGCATAGGTGTCAGCTAGGTTTTAGAGCAACTTTGAAAAGACCAGGGTTCGAACCAGGAAGAATCCTCTACTGACTTCTGTTCATTCGAAACTGAATTGGTAGCATTAGAAGTAGACGGTATTTCTTGGAATTGCGATATCTCGTCATCATCCATCCCAATGTCATCTGGATATGATGGGACGGCATTTCGCGCAATTTTCTGTTTGGCAATATAGATACAGGGTATCGACTTCACTTGGCATCGTTGACACTGCGGACGGGCTTGGTCGCACTTATTCTTGGTGTGGCGGCATTCTTGACAGGCGCCATTCTTCCTACGCTCGATACCTGCCGCTCTAAAGATATCATCAATAGTTCCATGATCACCTGTTTGATCCGATGATACCTTCGATTTTGAATAGCCTGGGCAACGAACGCCAATGTGTTGACAGCTTAAGCAGCCTTCTGGCCTTTTATCACATTTGACCTGGCTAATTGTGAGTAATTAAATCGATTCTCCCTAAAACATGCCGAACCTTTCTTGAACGACAGAGAATACAGGCTATTATTTCATTACAGTCAACTTCATGGACTGCTATCGGCGGACTAGTTAGTAAGGGTTACTAACCAATTCGCGACCACGGAGTTCGTGTCGAAGACTCTGTTGGTGAACTAGCCATTACCTATTGATATTTCCTCACTACACTAACCATATATACGAGAGAAGAGAAGGAGTGGATGGATTGCAGTTCAAGAACTTCGAGATTTGCCGCTAAAAAGCCACATGCGTGATAATTACGTAATACGACTCAACCACTCTCCACAAAGTGTCATAGCTGCATAATTTTGAAACATGCAATAAGTAATATGGATAAGAGGACGTAAGACGCGGCCTATAGGGATTATCCACTAGGCGGATTTTATTTCATTACTAAAGGATCTTCAACTTATAACTTAGTTACCTACACAGCCTAATAACTACTATGGCTTTATGCCATTAAACAGGTACAACATGTTTGAGATGTTCTGGTACTCTCTCTGGCCGGCCCATAAATTTGATCCAACCATAAGGGTCATCAAACTCATCATATGAAGGTGGTTTCTGGCCTTGTATGGCGATAGGATACTCTCCAGCTACACCAACAACACCAACATCCTTCTTATACTCTTCCCATAGCTTCATCATGTCATCGAAAAGGGCAGGCTCGAACTCTCGCAGATCCTTTGTCTCGCCGGGGTCCTCCTTTACGTTGAAGAGCTCCCATTTTTGCGGCCCGCGCGGTGCTGGGACGAAAACAATTTTCCAATCTCCCTTTCGAAGAGCGCCGGATCCTCCGACTTCAAACCCTGTTATGTATTCCTCCTGGTGTATTTTTAATTTACCAATTATGGTGGGATCGTTAGATGCAATAGCCTCTAGGAATGGAACCCAGCTTATACCGCGAACTGGCGCAATCTCACGTCCCTTGTAGCTTGTTCCTGGATGCTGGAGACCTGCCAGCTCGAGGAATGTCGGTACAATATCCATTACTGTACAATACGCATTTGTGACGGATCCGGGGGTTGACCTCGGGGCTTCGGTTCTGGATACCGGCGGCTTTACGATAAGAGGGACTCGGCAACCACCTTCGGTAGAATACATCTTGAATAATCGCGACGGGGCGGTTGCAGCTTGAGCCCATTGGGAGCCGTACCAGACAAAAGAATCCTTGCGGCCGATATTATCCAAGCTATTGTTGTAATACTTCGCAATATGCGCCATCACCTCATCGCCGAGGATGGGAAGTGCCTCGTACGAAGCCCCTTCGGCGCCGTTGTCTGACATGAACAAGACGAACGTATTATCATATTCCCCCGTCTCCTTCAGATAGTCAATGACTTTCCCTATATTCCAGTCCATTCGGTCCACCATAGCGGCGTATACTTCCATAGCTCTGGCTGACTTCTCGCGGACGTCTGGTGGCACTGTTATGAGAAGATTAGT
Source organism: Hypoxylon sp. CO27-5 (assembly GCA_002120305.1). Taxonomy (NCBI): domain Eukaryota; kingdom Fungi; phylum Ascomycota; class Sordariomycetes; order Xylariales; family Hypoxylaceae; genus Hypoxylon; species Hypoxylon sp. CO27-5. Next base: position 60,891 of record KZ112642.1, on the reverse strand, counting down.
GGCTGAACCTTTCATATTTAAGAAGTAATTCAATGATGTGTGGGAGAGTTACTCACTGTCTTCCCACTTTTGAGGTTCACCCTCACACCGGACCACTGGATGTGGCTGTACATCCTTTTCGACCAAACCCATGTCCTTCAATCGTTGTAAGCGTTTTAGTCGCAATTCATCTGGCCCGTCATGATAGAGCCCCTTGTACTTCTCAACCACCTCTTTCGGTGCCTGCAGGGGCCAATGAGGCGCTGAAAAGGGTAGATACGCGAAGAAAGGCTTGCTCTTTTCCTCCGCCGTCCGCTCAGAAAGATACGATATCATCTTCGCGGCGTAAGCATCAGATGAATAAAAGTCTTCCGGAAGCTCTTTCACGAACTTGTCGTCCTCGACGTGTAAGGCACGGGTAGCTGTCTCGAAGAATCTGTGGGGCTCGGCATCGGGATCATCGTATTGAGGTTCGTAGCCGTAGTGATTTGCACAACCAGGGAGGAGCGCGAACGAGTTAATGAATCCCCTCTGGATTGGATGGTGTTGGGGTTTCAGGCCCAAGTGCCATTTACCAGACATTATCGTGTGGTAACCGCCATCTTTCAATAATTCAGGAAGGGCCACGACGCGCTCGTTCAAGTAGCCCTCGTGGCCTGGTTGACCCTGGTGAGCAGCGGAACTTCGAGTGAACTCTGCTAACTCCCCTAGTCCTGCAATATGATGGTCGGTTCCGGTCATGAGCATCGAACGCGTAGGCGAGCAGGCAGCGGCAACATGGTAGTTAGTGAATCTTATCGCGTTAGATTCTGCGGCTATGGCGTCAATATTCGGCGTTTGAATCTCTGAGCCGAAACAGCCAGAGTCGCTGAATCCGAGGTCGTCGGCGACAATGACTAGGAAGTTAGGGGCGGGTTTAGCCATGGTGTGATCGGTCGAAGAACTTACGCCATCTAAAAGTATTCATGGGAGCAAGCCCATCGCCTTTTAGACCATCTAGATACTGATTCTACTGTCCGATCTGCGCCCGAGAAACATAATAAATGGTCCAATATTGTGAAGAACCAGAGCAGTCGTTGCGGAATTCGGTCCCGGGACCCGTCGAAATACCCTTTTTGGTAACTAGCGGCTCCGCGGAGCCGACTAGCGCCGGAATACGGGGGAAAAGGAGAAGACGATGTCTACTAGACGCAAATCTTGTCTTCCAAGATGCAGTGCCTCCACATCCAGGACCATGGGTCTAGAGCGTGTGACGATCTGGGGAAATCCGGGGAGGGAAGATTATAAGATCTTAACCGAGGTGGTCTTAGTTTTGAGGTATCCTACAAGTATTTGAAGGTTACCTTGGCTTGCAATGGAGTAATAATTTCCTGTTACTATTCATAATTCATAAACCATTGCAATAATCCGCGGAAGCAATACTTCATGCCAATATGTCTGAAGGTCAGGAAGGCAAGGCTCTCACGGCTCGTGAGAGGTTTCGGCTTTTCACCCCGATGGTAACCTTTATCACTTTGTTCGTCTTCAGGAAAAGCCAGTATCAGAGAAAACTATACTAATTACATTGCTAAGCTATATGGCTCTCTGTGCTTTCAACTTTGGATTCGACGTTGGTGGCTTTGCGGGCATTCAAGCGATGCAGCGTATGCTATACCTTTTCGTTAATGTAATCACCCATTTCTGAAACCACTAAGCTAATTTGTGTTATCTTCAGCTTTCGCAATGAAATTCGGCGAATGGAACGAGCAGAAACATGTCTGGGTGTTACCCTCTTATCTTTCTTCTATTATGACAGCGACCCCATTCTTCGGCAAGCTCATTGGCGCCATAGCATGCGGAAGAGTTGCCGAACGCTGGGGTCGCAAAAAAGCTATCATGATTCTATCAATAATCTCTCTCGTGGGAGTGACACTGCAGACCTCAGCTACGACAGCGGCGCAGTTCACCGTTGGACGCATTGTCAACTTCGCAATGACGGGATTCTGCATAGTGGTAGTACCGATCTACCAGGCAGAATGCGCCCCGAAAGACCTTCGCGGGCTTATAAATAGCACGATCCAAATGATCATTGTCTTCGGACAAACGGTTTCATCTCTCGTCAACTTCGGTACCCAGCACATTCAAAGCGACGTAGCGTGGAGGCTGCCCGTCGGGCTACAGTTTATAGTTCCTGTCATACTACTGGCTCTGCTTCCTCTCGTGCCGGAATCTCCTAGATGGTTGATTTCAAAAGACAGACCCGGAGAAGCTAAGAAATCGCTCGAGCGACTACGCGGTTCTCACGCCAGCAACGAAGCCATTCAAACCGAAATCCAGGGTCTGTGTCATGCAACGGCTAACTCCGGCAAGGGCACATGGAAAGAAGTTTTCGATATAAATAACAGGAGAAGGACGGCCGTAGCCATCCTCGCCATGTTTGGACAACAGATTACTGGACAGGCATTCACAAGCCAGTACAGCACAATATTTTATCAGCAGAATGGCTTTGTCGACCAAGCATTCCTATTTACAGTGCTTGCCAATGTTGTTAGCGTTGTCGGCACGGCTATGACATGGTTTATTGTGGATGGATTTGGGCGAAGGCAAGTCCAGCGCATTAGTAGTCCTAGATTTTAACTATAGAGATACCCAGGTACTAATGGAATTGAATCTAGGCCCATATTACTTGTTGGTGGTTTCTTAATGGGAGCCTTTTTGTACATTGCTGCTATCATCTCGACAATCCCAAACCCAACGCTGGCTGCCAAGAACACAATGGTCAGTGTTCATACCCACATATATCCCAATCATACTGATCCTGAGCCCAGGTTGCCTCTTTGACATTGTATAGCTGTATGTACTGTGTTTCTTGGGGTCCTATGTAAGTGTCACTATGAATCGAAAATGCTCTTGACCTGGGCCATATGAGCTGACAAATACTTATTACTAGTTCCTACGTCGTACTTGGAGAATCCGCCTCAGCACGCGTAAAAGAGAAGACAAGTTTACTCGCGTGTTGTATCTCGATTTTGACAACGTTCATCACATCATTTACGCTTCCATACCTTCTTAATCCACCGTATGCTGCTTTGGGAGGAAAAGTGGGTTTCATCTACGGATCCATCTGCTTCATATTTGTCGTCGTAACTTTCTTTTTTATCCCGGAGATGAAGGGTCGAAGTCTTGAGGAGGTGGACCAACTATTTGCCATGGGAATTTCTCTTCGGAAGTTTAAAGGTACGAAGACTGTACCGGTGGAAGAGTTAGCTGTTGAAATAGATAAGGCGGACAGCACGAAAGTCTCTTTGAAACACGTTGATGGTAAATAGGTTTAGTTTAAAATGTAACGTCGAACATCTAGCACGGAGATGTCGCAAGGAGCTACATGTTTCATATCTTATATAGTAATTTATAACGCTGAGCTATTCTCATCTTCAATTCTTCCCCCGGATCCCCTTGTCTCCTGAAGGAGGAAAAAAAAAAAAAAACCACGAGCTAGTAGAGTTTGTAAATTTTTCTCAAGCAAAATTTCTAAAGAATGTGTAGATAAAATACCGGAATTAAGCAATTCGTAGATCTCGAGTCCCTTACGTCGAGACGGTCAACAAAGGCTTAACTCCTTTATGTCCGCCAGCTAAGTTTTAGCAAACAGAACTCTCTTAGTCTATGAAGTCCTCAGAAAGCTTTGAAATGCTATTCTATGCATCTGCATTATAAACTAAAGCTAGTTCTGCAGTAACTCGGCATGATGGCGCAGGATCAAGAGAAGACCGAACTCCCAGGAGCCGGGAATAGCACTCAAGCAGTGCTGAATGAACAGCAACGAAGATATCAAATCCAGCCACACCATGGCGAAAACCACCATGTCCCAAACGTAGTTTTCAAGTCAATTGGTGAGCAAGAGAAAGGAATCAAGCCCAAAGATGACGAGACGAAAGGCATATCCAAAGCCGGATCTCGGGGTGGGTCACACGGACCGGCATCCTCGGCCGTGTCTCGCAGTGTGGAGACTGTTCCCCGGTCTCAGCGCCGAGGACTGTTTGGGGGATTCACCATCATTCCCGAGGTTACAAATCCGTACGACTATAACAAAAGAACGAAGTGGGCAATGACCATCATTGTCGCCGTGGCTGCCGCCACGTCGTCCACCGGCTCTTCCATCTTCTATCGTGAGTATTAACTTCAAGCTGAGATGAAGCTGGCCTATGAACTTCAGGTTAACCAGCCCGGTAGCTGCGCTATCCGAGGTAGCCGTTGCATTAAACACCACGCCTACCGTTACGAACCTCTCATTGGCCTTCTACATGCTTGCTATGTCCTTTACGCCTCTGTGGTGGTAAGTCAACCGTTGAAAAAGGGGGTCGTTCCCCATGGGAATGTACTGTAGCTAAGGGGTATCACAGGTCAGCCTACACCGAAACACTGGGACGACGGACAATCTATATCTTGTCTTTCTCGCTCTTTATGATATTCTCCGTTCTCAGTGCCGTCAGCGTGAACATCGCCATGCTCATCGTCATGCGAATCCTCAGCGGGGGTGCCGCAGCCTCGGTGCAAGCAGTTGGCGCCGGGACCGTCGCTGATGTGTGGGAACCGAGGCAGCGGGGTCGCGCCATGGGTGTATTCTATATAGGGCCACTGTATGGTCCTGGAATAGCGCCGATCATTAGAGGAGCCCTGACACAAGGCCTTGGCTGGCGAAGTACACTACGGTTTCTCATTATCTTCGGTGGTGTGCTACTCGTAATGATTTTCTTCTGCTTACCAGAGACGCTGGCAAAACGCGAGCCCTTGCCCCCTAATACCGAACCCGAACCAATTTACAAGTCCGCGGGCCAGCTCGTTATCGAGAAGAGCACTAAGGTCCTAAAGGGAACCGTCGACCCGTTCAAGATTCTGGCATATCTGCGCTACCCCCCTATTATTATATCGGTGTTCTCGGCCGCCATCGCCTTTGGTTCGCTATACGTGATCAACATATCAATCGAGGTCAACTTTGCCATTCCACCCTACAACTTCAATACTATCGAGGTAGGGCTTCTCTATTTGGCGCCAACATTGGGGTATGCGGCAGCATCGGTGCTGGGTGGACAGTGGGTCAACTATATCATGCATCGTGAGGCAGTAAAAGCGCAAAGATACAATGTTAATGAGAAGCTCGTATACCTACCCAAAGACCGTATGAAGGAGAACATCTGGCTCGCCGCGTCACTGTACCCAGCAGGCATGATTTGGTACGGCTGGTCGGCTGACATAGGTCTGCCGTGGATCGTGTCTTGCATCGCGAACTTTTTCTTTGGCATCGGCAGCATGCTAGTGTTTGGTACCGTTACCACTATGCTGACCGAGTTCACGCCTAAGCATTCATCGAGTGGCGTCGCCGTCAACAATTTTGTGCGCAATATCCTCTCCTATACCGGCGCCATCGTTACACAACCCCTCATCAACGCCTTGGGTGCCGGCTGGACTTGTACTATGGTCGGTCTGTTCGCATGGGTGACAGGCAACGGACAGGCAACGCGGCGATCTTGGCACTCAAAAAGAGGGGACCGAAATGGAGGGTAAGTATGGACAAAAAGTTGAACTCGTAGCGGCTGGACTCTGTCTAGAAAATTAGTGGTATTATACATCGGTAGAGAGTATGCTTTCCACCAGTTAACTCTAGCTAGGCTCTTCCACATGGGCGGCGTGTACATATGCGACTGTGTTCGGTTCATGGAACTAATGAGAAAGCTTAAGGCTAGGTAGGTAGGTACCTAATGACTTTGAGAGCTTATGGCTCTTATAGGCGTTATGCTGTATGTATTTCTACACATAGGTACTTTTATGAAGAGGAACAAAGTCTCCGTTAGGGCTTGCGGAATCTTCGAGTCTCTCTCTCGCCGCTCCTTGTCTTATCTCCAACACGGCTGGCATAAAACTTGTGGCTTGGCTAGTATGCGACGCGATTCGCTCGCTAGTTCCCTTGGGGACCGAATCAACAGGAGAGTCCACGTCGCACAGAAACCACAAGTGAAGCGTCGTTTAGTAGGTAGGGTTTCTAATGTAGGGCTTTCGAACTCGATGGAATAGCCGTGTCCTCCTAGTAATCTCTTGTCGTTGGGGGATATGTACCTCTATTGAAGATCTACGAAGAACCGCGATTCTTCTTGAATCGGGCCGTGTTGTGAGCCAAGGTATTTTGAACAAGAGGTACATACCAACTATTTTTCAGGCCTCCGAATCGGCCACGTGGCTACTTCGAGGGGTATCATCTCGCAAAAGTAGACGCTGAGCAATGCACAGCAGCTTATTTACAGCTCATCAAAAGCAACAACGGCTAACTATTAACTTCGAACTCAACTTTTTAATACGACTTTGGTTCTGCTTGCTGAGACCTCCTCTTCGACTTAGCCTCCGCCCTTTTCTTCTCCCGCTTCTTCCTGATGCCGATGATGTGTCTGCGTTGCAAGAATCTCACGAGCGTCTCGTAGATGGTCTCGCGTAATATGACCAGGATGGTCGCAATCGCGACTGGGATGGCAATATACCAGCTTCATAGTGTTAGCATATAGTCAAGAGGGAAAAAAAAAGCGGGGTTGGGAAGGGAGAAAGGATAGACTTACAAGAAGCTCACGCTACCTCGAATTGCAGAGAAATCATCGAAGTTTTGACCAAAGTAACCAGTCAGGAAAGTCATGGGTAGGAATAGGATGGTCACATTTGTGAGCTGCTTAATGCTCTCGTTCTGGTATGTTGCGATGGTGTTGAAGATAAGGTCTATCATGTGGTTTGCCGACTCCTTAGTCGATTTCAGGTCCTCCGTGATGAGTAAACAGTGATCGTACTAAAACATTCAAGTTAACAATGTTCATGAGAAGCGAAATTTACCAAGACTGAAAATAGATTCTACTTACCACATCGCCTAAGTAGGTGTATGTCATCGGTGAAATAATGACACCTCTGAGAGGGTTCTGCAATTCCTTCGTCGCAGCTTCCTGGGATAGCTTCGTCTTGTGATCGCGCAGCGCGTTAACGAGCGTCTGTATCGGATTGAATAGATTGAATATCTTATTAATTTCCGTGATGATGATGTACAGATTCTTGGTGTGTTGGATAGTGGGATGTGTGAGGACGTCGAGCTCCAAATCGCCCAACACGTCGGCATAGCACCATGTTACTGGTATAGCCATGTCGATGATTGCGTCTATTATGGCTTGCGCAACCATCGAGGCATCACAAGACTGCCGTAGAATCGTGGCTGGGCTTGCTAGCCGATCGAGAATGGGTTTCTCTACATCATCAGCAGATTGCTCGAAGAAGGCAATAACCGTGTTGTCGGAAGTAATGAACATGGCCACTTGCTCAACCATCACTGCCAAGCCCCTGGATGCTAAAGATGAATGCTTCTCCATATACTCAGTCCGGGCAGAGTTGAACGAAGCATGGTATCTCTGTAATGTGCATAAGGTGTTAGGGTTGAATGTGTCGGAGAAACCGGTGGCTTGATGCTTAAAGCTTTGGTTGCGTGAGAGCTGTGGTTGAGTACCACTTTCGAGCATGGCAGCTGCTGTAGGGTGGTCGACCTTCTTCCTGCTGAGCCATCGACGCACTTTCTTGGCCGCGCTTTTCATCGAACTGTGGCTTCTGTTGCTCTTCACACTCCGGACATCCTCATCACTCTCATCGTCGCTACTGTCATCTTCCAGTAGACGCACCAACTTTTGGCACGTCAGAATGATAAACGCGTGGTTGGTATACCTAGAAGAATGAGAATTAGCGACCAAGCTAGAAAATTAGACTGTCCATTCTTACCAATCAGCTTTCGGGCGGTTTCTTGAGTTCATGATGTCCTCAATAGCTAGCCTATGTAGGTCTTTATACTGACCTAGCGCCTGTATCACATCCCAAGATAGCCCGTTGACGTTGATCCAACGACATTTGACCCAGCTGGGTTGCGGTTGCTTGACGAATTCGATAAGCTGACTATTATCCAATTCGTGTACTTGCAAGTCTTCCTGAGAGAAGTCCACAACCGTGATCTGGCAGTCAGCCTGGAGGCTAGGTACTGCTTCCTGCCCGCCATCTGGCTTCAGGGGATCAATACCGGGTTCAGCACCTGGCTTCCATCCTGGCTGAGTCTCAAAGTCCTCAAACTCTTCCAGAGTCCTGAACGTATTAGATCTGGTCATGCGTCGCCGGACAGAGCTTGGGGACAGTGGGAAGCGCGGGACCGCCTGTGGGTTGGCTGTTGTGTCGAGATTCACAGAGGGACGGTGTACTTGAGACCAGTCGCGGGTGATCGGTGGTGAAGAGGGGCCGCCAGCCGTGGCGCCATAGCCAGGAAGAGGCGGCGATGCCGTATAATCGTGATCGGGTACGTCTGGGAATCTCTCGGTCGCCGAGCTGTGGGAGGATCTATGCGACATGATCGAGGAATTGCCCTTCTAGGACGCGACACTATTGGTTGAATTGTCGCGATTCTGGCCAAAAGAGACTAAAATTTGCGTCTGATTAGCTGTTGTGAGTGGTTTCTTGCTGGATCGGACTTCATATGATAGGATGTTCATGCACAGAATTGCCAGTCATTGTCAAAAGCTCACCTAATTAATTGGAAGGGCCATGAAACTTCAATTGGGATGGCGCCAGCAGTCTTGCTGCTAGCCAATGACTTCTAGAGTGCCACGGTGGAGATGATGGTGATTCAACGGTGAAATAAGGGAATTTGAGGACGGTGTAGTCCCTGATGATTAGAAAATTTCATGGAACAATGGACTGTGAAGTAGAATGAAGGAGGTGATGTCAAACAATGCGAAACTTGAATTTGCTATGGGTCGAAAGATGTTACCAAGATCCACTTGCATGCAAATACGGGAGCTAACTTTAACGACCCTAGCACGCTAGCACTGTGAGGTTACATAGGGGGGACAGCGGGGTATCGAAGTGATACCATTACCTAAAGTACGATAACGATAACGGGTCCTAACTGACTGTTCGCGTAGGTAGGCTGTTATGGAAAGTTTGCTTAGAAGGTGTCTACGATGAATATTAATGAATTATCAAGTATATAGAGCAAGAGGAGAGCACTTATAAAATAAATAAACATTACGTAAATAGATCAGATCGAAAGATATTAGTGGTGGAAAGCAGCAGGTATTTAAGTGTATAATATTTCTAAGTTAATGTATATTTTATTAAAAACTTAGTATTAATATAATTATATTAATTTTTTTTAAAATATAAGTTGTAATTTTTTTAATAAAGTTTATAAATACTTATTTACTTATTTATAAAAATAAATGTAAGGGAAAATAACAAACGTATATTTACTTAGTTATATATATATAAGGATATTTTTTCGAAAAACATTAATAATTCGTTTTACCGTAAAAATAAATTAAGTTTAACACTTTAAACTAAGTAATAATATTTCGCTAACGCGTTAATAAATATAATTTCTTAAAATTTATTATATTTAAACTTACTTATATTATATTTATAATAAAGTTATTATAAAAATATATAAATAACTTTAACATTATTAAATATATATAATTAAGATTTAAATATTTTAAAAAAATTAATTAAAATAATTTTAATAATATAAATTTTATTTTAATATATTATTTTTTAAATGTAAAAATTAAATAAAAAGTTAAATAATAATTAAAGCCTTATATTATATAAAGTAAAAGTTATTATAATAGTTATTAAAAGCTTTAAAAAAGTTAATTTATTATGTTAATATTTATTAACTAATAATATTATTAAAAAGAAATATAATAAAATAAAACTTATATTATTAAAAAGCGTTATTATTTAAGCTACCTTTTTTTTATTAGCTAAGCTATCCCCTTATTAGGTTTTTAAATTTAATAAATTAAAAGCTTATATTTATTACTTTATATTATTTACGCCTTTATTAATATTTCTTTATATTTTAAACTATAATAACTTTAAATATAAATATTACATTAAGAAATAATTTAAATATTTTATAGCTTAAATTAAAGGCTTTATTTTAACACTAATTTTATTTAAATGTACGCTATATTTATTTAATAATTTAATTATTTATTAAAGGTTAGGTAAAATAATACGTAATATTTTTTATTATAATACCTTACGTAAGATTTTAACGTTAACTTTTTAAGCTTAACTTTTACTTACTTAGGTTTTACACGTAAATAATATTTATATCGAAATAAAGCCTTTAATTCGCGTTATAAAAGTATTTAAATTATTTTTTAATGTAATATTTATATTTAAAGTTATTATAGTTTAAAGTATAAAGAAATATTAATAAAGGCGTAAGTAAGGATGTGCGAATATAAGGTATAAATATTACTTTTTAATTAGTTAAATTTAAAAAGTAATGGGAAAGGTAATTTAGCTAATAAAAAAAAATAGCTTAAATAATAACGCTTTTATTAAAATTGTTTTAATTAGTTTATTTAAAAAATATATTATTTAATTAATTATACCTTATATTATTAATGTTATTATTATTTTTTTATAACTTTTTAAAAAAAGCTTAATTAATTAACGGTAATATTTTATTATAATTAGTTATAAATAATATATAATATTAATTATTAAGCAATTATTTATTAAGTAATAATTATTTTCTTATAAATTAAACTTTTAAAAATAATATTTATACTTTTTATTTAATAATAATAATAATAATATATTTAAATATTTTTATAAAGTTATAAATAAATTTAATATTTTATTTCCTTTATTTAACTTATAAAAATAAAAAGTTATATTAAAATATTATTAAATACCTTAAATAAAGTATTAAAATTATGTTATTAGTTTTTAATAAATTATATCCTATTATTAAAAATTAAATGAAATTTATTTAATTTTATAGTTATTAAAAATAAATTAATTAACTTTTTATACTTACTAATATTTATAAAGGTTAAAATAATAATTATATTTTAATAAATATTATTATAATTAATGCTTAATATACCGGTTTTATAAGAATATTTATTTCTATTATTATTATAATAACACTTAATATAAGCATTATTTAAATAATTTAATATAATAATATAATATTAAAATGTATTTTTATTTATTTTATAATTTTTATAAATATATTTTAAAGGTAAAATAATACTAACTATTACTATATATATAACTATAATATATTAAAAAGATTTTTATAATTAAAAAAAGTTAATAAAAAGTTACCTTTATAATTAAAAATAAGTAAGGGTATAAGTTTAATTTCTTAATAATAATATACTTAATATTAATATTATTTTTTTAATAAAAAAGTTTATTTAATTTTAAGCTATAATTTTTATTAATATTTTTTTTAAATACACTTATATATATAATAAAAATATTTATATATTTGAATTATTAATCATTAAAATAATAATATTACTTATATATATCTTTTTAACCTTAGTTAAAACCTAATTTATATATTTAATAAGGTTTATATTATTTGTTATTATATTTAGCTTATTTTTAACTTTTTTATGAAAAAAAATATTAATAAATGATTAAAATTTAATTAGGAAGTAATCTTTCCTAATAAAATCTTAATTAAGGATTTTTACCTAACTTTAATTAAAGCTTAAACTATCATTTATAGGCTTAAAAGTTATTAAATTAATATTAGAAAAACTAAGAGTTTTATTATCTTATTTAATAAGGTTAATTTTCCACTTTTAAAATATAATATTAAAAATAACTTTTTAATTAATATTAGGCTTAGTTTGGTTTAATCTTTTTAAATAAATTATATAAGGTTTTAATATAATAAGTTTTTTAAAGATTAAATTTATAATAAATATTAGTTAGTAAATAAAAATAAATAATAAATATTAATAAATAAATAAATATTATATAAAAATAAAGTTTAAAAAAGGGGTATATATATTTTAAAAATAAATATTAATATATATTTTAATTTTTAATTAATTTTATAAACATAAATGTAATCATCGTTAATTTTTTAAACATTATATAAGTATTTATTTAACATAGTATATATATTATTTTTAAAAATAATTAAGATTAATAAAATAATGAATTATATATAAATATATATTAAGATATAATTAATTACTAAATATTAATATAAAATTAAAAAATATTTCATTAAATATAAGATATTATATTTCTTAATTATAATTTAAATAAAAGGCTTATAAATTAAATACCTTTATTATTATTAATAAATAAATATAATATATAAATATTAAATGAAGTAAATAAGTAAATATAAAAATATAAATTTAATATACTTATATATATATTAATTAATAGTAGTAAAAGTTAAGGAAAGGGGAATGGTAATAAGAAATGTGCTTTATTTAATTTATAATATTAAACCTACACATATGCTTTAATTATTATTTAAATAAGTATTTAACATTTCATTATTATTTAAATTATTAATAATTAATACTTTAATATTTATATTATTTTTTTCTTTTTTATATGTTTAATCCTTTTTTCTTTCTAATTTAAGTTTTTTAAAGGCTTATTAAACCTTTTATAATATTATATCCTTATTTATTTATTATATATTATTTATTTTTAATTATTTTTAAAGATAAATTACCTTTAAAATTAAACTATTTTTAAAAATAAGCTATCCTTAAAATTAAGCTATCCTTAAAAATAAGTTATCTTTAAAAATAAGCTATCTTTAAAATTAAACCATTTTTAAAGTTAAGCCATCTTTAAAGATAAGCCATCCTTAAAAATAAGCCACCTTTAAAGTTAAACCATCCTTAAAAACAAGCCATCCTTAAAAATAAACCATTTTTAAAAATAAACCATCCTTAAAAATAAATTAATTTTAAAGTTAAGCTATCTTTAAAAATAAATCATCCTTAAAGATAAATTATCCTTAAAGATAAATCACTTTTAAATTTAAATCACCTTTATATTATTAATAAAAGTAATTTTATATTCTCCTTAAAGTATATACTTTATACTTATATCTTTTACCTAATAAAATATTTATAAAAAATATATAAAATATAAATATAAGAATATAAATAATTAATATGTTAAATAAGGATTTATAACTTTTCATTATAATTATCATTTCTATTAATATTAAAATATACCGCTTTTTAAAATTCAAAGATAAAATGATATTTTTTTCATTTTTTCTAAGAATTATTTACCTTTTTCTTTTATATTATCCTTTATAATAATATATTATTTATATAATTAATTATACTTTTAAACAACCTTTATAAATAATAAGAAAAACCTTTTTCATTTTTAATTATATTTATTAATAAAAAATTAAACTTATTAATGGTTATTTCCTTAATTTAAATATAAAAAAGTTAATATAATTTTAATTAATAATTTTTCAAAATTATCTAAGTATATCTTTTTTTATTAATTATAAATTTATTTTTTTATTTTTTATAAAAAAATATTAGGGAATTTATAAGCTAAAAAAAGTATAAAGTTATAATAAAAGCATATTTTAATTATATTTTCAAATAATATTAACTTATTTATTTATATCCTAATAAATAAAAATCTTTTAAAATTTAAAATAATAAATAAAGCTTTATTAAATCTTATATATAAATTTAAAGCTAGTTTTATTTAACATTAATATATCTTTTTTAATATATATTTAATAACATTTTGGAAATATTAGGCTAAAAATTAAAGATTATATTATTAAGTAAATAAATATTTTTAAGATTATAATTATATTAATATTAAATATTAAAGTAATAATAATAAGATAATAATTCACCCTAAACATTTTAATTAATAATGTTAATATTTATATAAAACTTTTATATTTTATATTAAAATAAGTATAATGGTATTATTAAATATTTATTCTAATTGATTATTTATTATAATTATTTAATAAGCTTATAAAATATAAGAAAAAAAAGCTTACTTATATATTTATATTTAACCTTAAAATTTATTTATAAATATTAAACCTTTTAATAATATTTAACCTTAAGTATTAAAATAAAAGAAGGGAAAAGGGTAATTAATATTTATACCCTTGCTTAATTTATTAATTATAAAAAATTCCTTATATACTAAGTTTTTTAATAATATTTAAAAATATTAGCTATTAAAATAAGAGAAAATAACCAATGCTTATATTTTTATTTAAATTATTAATCATAAGATTTTCTATTTTTTTTAATATATTATATAAGATTGGTTAATAAGATTAAATATGGTATTTAAGTTATATTTAATAGATTTAAAAGTAAGGATAAGTAATGTTTTAAAAGCTTTTAAACTAATGTTTACATTTATATAATTGTTTATATTATTAATAATAAATATGAATAAGTTTAGTAAAAATTCTCTTTAACTTCTTAAACTTAAGCTAATAAAAATATAAAAATAAGTAAATATATAAGATAATAGCTTTTATTTATATTTCCTATTATAAGAATTAATTAAGTTATAATAATAAGTATGTTTTAATATATATTTGGTATTATTGTTTTTAAATTTGTTATTATTAATAATATTATATAAGTTTATATACTCTTTTAATTAATTATAAGATTTATTTGTAAACTTTTAATATTTTAAATTAATATTATATTTGGTATTTTATTAGTAATTATTTATATCTTTATTTATAACCCCATTTATATCTTTATATATATTTTTATAAGGGTTATTATAAAATAATAAAATATTATTTAATTTAAAATATTTGGTATTTTTTTTAAACTTAACTATATTATGATTTATTTATAATAACCCTATTTCCTTAATTAATATTTCTTTTCCCTTATCTTTTATATTGTTATTTATATTAATAATAATATAAATAAAAAATATATTATTATTAAAGTTAAAAATAAACATATATACAATAGTAAAAAAAGATTAAACAAAGTAATTAAAGATAAGTTTATAAAAAACCCCATAAAACATATTAAATTTATAATTTTAATAATGTTATATTAATTTGAAAATGTGAATCTTATCCTTTATTAGTAATATTAAAATAAAGGTAAATAAGTTATAATAATTAATTTCTAACATAGGTTTAAAAAATAAAATAAATATATTTATATTATAAAGTTTATAAATATATTTTTATAAAAAGATATAATTATAATATCTTATAAAAAGGTTTAATTTTAAATATTTTATAAAGTAACATATTTATTTATTAGCTTAATATATGGTTATATTAGGAATTATTTTAATTAAATTATAATAATTGGTTTTTTTAATAAAAACATATTTATATAATAATTAATAATATATAAAGTTCCAATTTAAAAATTTTATTTATAACTTAAATATTTTTTAAAAAAATATCTAATTTTTAAAGTTTATAATAATAAGATATTTATACTTTATATTATCTATTATAGCAATTATTATTAAATAAAAATAAAAATAAAGGTATATATATTTATATTTATAAGAAGAAATTAATATATAAAAGTATAGCTTTTATAAAAAAATATTATTTATTTAAAAGATATTATTTAAAAGTATTTTAAAAAATTTAACGGATATAGGATTTTTACCTTTAAATAAATAAGGATTATTATACTTTTTATCTTTTTTATTATTTAATTAATAATCCTTATTAAAAAGGTGAAATGAATAGCTTTTACTATTATACTAATAATTTCCGATAATAATATAAAAAATATAATATATTAATAAATATTAAATATTATTATTAAGTTTTACAACTATAAAAATAACTAAGGTAAAATTATTAAATAGGATTAAATGGTATATATTAAGTTATAAAGTATTAATTTATAAGAATTTTATAATAAATAGCTTCTTTTTATATATGTTTATTAAAATTTAAGGTAAAATTAAATAGGTAACTTAACTTAGGTAAATAATTTTAATTAAATTTAAAGGGTTATTTAAAAATTAAATTAAATTATTAAATAAAAATCTTATGGGTTGGTTATTAAAGGCTATAATATATTAACTTTTTATGTATATTAAATTAGTAAATAACCAAATATAAAAAGGTTAATAAATAAAAGAAAAGAAATATCTTAAAAAATATATATAATATATTAAAAAGAAAGGGAATTAGGATAGAAAAAAATAGTATTTTTTTTATAATAATATTAATGATAAGTGATAAGTAATAAGGTGGTAAAGGAATAGGAAAGCTAAAAGGAATAATGAAATTAAAATTTAAAAGGAAATAATGAAATTATTAATAAAAGGAAGTAAAAGATAATTAATAAGAACTATTATAATTATATTAATAAGTGGTTTAATAATTTAAAGATTTAAGAAATAAAACCACATCTTAATTGGATTATCTTTAGTAATTAATTTATTTCTTCTTATTATTAAGTATAATATTTATGTTAATATTATTTAAAGTTAATTATATTACACATTTTAAAAGGCTAAATATTTAATTAAAATTAATAATAATATTATCTTTATATTAATATTAAATATATAATATAAAATAAAGCGGTATTATTAAAAGTAATTTATTATAAAAATTAAGGTAATATATTTTCTATAATTTACTAAGATATTAAATATTATTAATATATAAGTTATTTATAATATCTTATATTATATTAGCTTATATAATGTTAATATTTTATTTCTTATAAGGTTATATTTGTATATATAATTAAATTTGAAATGATTATATAAATAATTAATATATTTGGTTATATAATTAATTTAATAAGCTATATTATAGCTAAAAAAAAGGTATTTATATATAAACCTTATTTAAATATATTAACCTTATTTTTAGTTTTTAATATAATACCTTTTCTAAATATAAAATAATGAAAAATTAATCATATTTATCATATATAAAATCTTAACTTTTTAATAATTATTTTTTTATATTAATTAATTAAGGTTTAATTATATTAAATAATTAAGGCTTTTAATCTATCTTATATTAACTACATTAAAAAAAGTAAAGATTACTAGTTTATAATATATATATATAAATGTTAAAATCTTAGTTTTATATTTATATATTATACTTAATATATAAAACCCTTTTATTTTTATCATTCCATTATAAATTATTATATATTAAGTTTAATATATAATATATTTAAATATGTTAATTATATAATTAAGTTAATTAATTATATAAGTTATATAAATATAAGATTTAATATATATATATATATATATATATATATATATATGTAAGTTAAGTTATTTTATTTTTTTAATCTATATTATCTAATTAAAAAAAAACACCCTTATATTCTTAAAAATATAAATAGCTTTATTTACTTATATATACCTTACCTAAGCGATTTAAAAGGCTTACAAATATTACATTTATAAGTTATTTACTATAATCTTTAATAACCTTATTATATTTTTAACTTAACTAGCTATATAAGCTTTTAAATAAGGATAACTTAAATTTGTTTTTATTATTTTAATATTTTTTATAAATATAATTTTATTTACTATTATAAAGCTTAAAAATATATAAATAATAAGGGAAAGGTTAAGAGTTAAGTTTTTATGCTTAAGGAAAATAAAATATCTTAAAGATTAAATTTAATTATTAAAATGATTTATAATAAACTTAAGTTACTTTTAAATAATATAAATATTTACATTAAACTAATTTATATATAAGTTTTTATTAAATATTAATTCCTTTTAAATAGTTTCTATTTCTTTTTTAACCTTTTATATACAATTATAATACCACTTTATACTATTATAAAACAATTCATTATATACTAATTTTAAATCTTTATTTTCATTTTTATAGTTTTTTAAATAATTTTTTAAAACAATATATTTGTTTTTATATAGTTATATTAAATTTTATATATTTAATAAGTTTTTTATTAGCCATTTATTATAAATTTTTTCTATTTTTAATGATAAAAAATTATTAAAATTGTAATAAGTTAGTGGCTCTTTTAATATATAAGCTAATTATTATAAACCTAAGTTTTATATTAAGTTTTGCTTATAGTTTTTTATATTTAAATTTAATAGATTAAGTATATTTAATTATATTAAATAAATATAACTAGTTATAACATCTTTATTATATAGTTAAAACTGGATTTTATGTTAATTTCACTTTATAATAAAGTTAATAATCTTTTATTATATTATATTTTTATAAAGGAAATATATAGTTATTTAATTAAACATCTTATCCTTATTAAAGTTACTTAGGTTTATTAGCCTTTAGAAAAAGTTTTATTATTATTAACTATAATTTAATTTCTTCTTTTTAAAAAAAGGCTAAAAAAATAAACTTATAATTTAATATATATTAATAAATAGTATTAACTATAACCATTACTACTTTATTTTATTATTTACTTTATTTATCTTATACTTATATAAATTTAAGAAATAATATCTTTATATTTGAAAAGTTTTTATATTATTTAAGTTTATAATAATAATTAATAACTTTAAGTATATAACAAGTTAATATTATATCTAAGTTATAAGTAAGGTTTTAATTCTATAATTTATTTTAATGTGTTAAAATTAAAAATTTAATTTAATAATGGTTTAAAAAAATTAATATAATATATTAATAAATAAATAATTAAACCTATTAATGTTATATTATAAAATTTTATAAAAATATATGTTAATAGTTATATAAATCTTAAATCTAATAAAACATAATTTATAATAACTATTTATATATTATATAAAATTTGGCCTTAATACTTTATATTACACTTACTTCTTTATTTTAACTTATGGTTTAAAATTAATATGTTATTATATAACTTAAAGATAATATAAACAATATACTTTATATACCATTATTTGTAAAATAAAGATTTATAAAACTTTATAAACCCACCTTTATAATAGGTCTTATCTTATATACCTAAGGCTATTTAATATTTACATATATATATTAAGGAATTTATCTAACCTAATTACCATTTTATATTATTTATTTAAATTAATTATTTTTTTCTTTATACCATTTTTAAATTAAATCTAAATAAAAAGGAAACGCATTAACTTAATACCTTATAAAAATTAAAGTTAATTTAAAATCTTAATATTATAAAGCCTTAAAAAAAGAATAAATATTATATAAAATTTATAAATTTATTAATATAAAATATTAAATTAAATTAAATCTTTCTTTATGCCTTTAATTTATGCTTTAATATTTAATATATTAATTTAATCTTAAATTATTTTTCTCTTAAATATTTAATTATTAAGTTATAAAATAATTTAACCTTAAATAACTATTAAATTTTAAACTAAATAATATTAATATTATATTTGTTTTTAAAAAGTTCCCATTTTATCAAATATTATTAAAAAAATTATTTGCTAGTTATAATGTCATATTTAATTTAAAGCTTTTAAATAATAATATACTAAAAGGCTTAATCTTTTATATACCATTAACCAATTAATTTTTTATATGGTTTAAAATTCACATATATTAATAATATAGTAATTATAACAAATAACTAAAATAATATAAATATTAGTTAAAAACCTAAACTTATATAGTTTTAATTATATATAAAAGAATAAATAATCTTAATTTTTATAATTTTTTAATATTATTTTTTTTTAAATTTTATATTAGGTATATTTAATTAAAACCATAGGCTTAAACAATAGCTATTTAATAGCATTATCACCTATTTTAATATCCCTAATATATTTATATAGTGGATAATTTTATACCTAATATCATTAACATAAATAGGAAAAAAAAAATCTTAAATTAAGTAAAAGAATTAAAAATGGCTAAATGTGTATAAATAGTTATAAATAAATTAGTTTAAAATTTGGTAACTTTAATATTATATTTATATAATTTTATTAATAATATTCTTAACTTATAAATAAAGATTAATATATTTATAAAGTAAATAAAATATAAGTATAAAATAATAGGCTAATTTTATTAAGTAATTTTTTATAAGCTTTATATTTGTTAAATATTTTTATTAATTATTTGTTAATTATAGGATTTATTTTTTATTAATAATAATTTAAATAAGGTTATAATTTTTAAATATCTTCCCAATTTTAATTAAAAATTAATATTATTATGGTTAAAAAAAAAGTAATTTATAATTTAAAAAAATACCATTAAACAACCATTAAAAAAGGTATTAAAAATGTATTAAAAAAGGTATTAAAAGGAATGCCTAAAGATACATTAAAAAAGGTATTAAAATAAACAATTAAGAAGGAAATTTAATAATAAATAAGATAAAAGTATCTTATATAATAAGGAAATGAAATACCTAAGATAATTTACTTTTTACCCCTTTTAAAATTATTTTTAAAGGAATAATCCATTTTTATACTATATTATAAATTAGATTTAAATTTATATAAATATGTATAATATAATTAGTTTAATATAATATATTATTTTTATAATATATATAGTATAAATTATTTTTTAATTATATTATATATAATTTTATTAATCTTAATTAAATAGGTTTATTAATTAATCTTATATATTAGGTATTTAATAACTAGGATTTATATTAGTTAGCCTTTTATTTATTAGTGTTAATTTAAATATGTTATAAAATATTATGGCTTATAAAATTAGTAAATAGCTATTAAAACTAATATAATATAATTAGGTAAAAACGTGTGTAATGGTAATTAAATATATAATAATATTAAATTAGGTAAAAAAGTAAATATTAATTTATTCTAATTTATATTAGGGGCGAGTAATTTAAACTTTTCTTTTAAAAATAAAGTTATACCTATTATATCCTTTAATTTCTTATCTTTTTAATTAGGTTTAAGTATTATATTAACTATATTAATTTTTATTTTTAATATAACTTACTTAGGGTATTTAAAAAATATTATATACACATTACCTAAGTAATATAATTAAATAATAACTTTATTATATAAAAACTTTTATATTACATTTAATTATAGTTAATATAATTATTATGGTTATTATTATTTATCTTATCATTCCTTTATTATTAATATTATAAATTAATATAAGGAAAAAAAATAACAAATAATATTTATTAATAAGATTATCCCATTTTTAAGTATACCTTTTAACCTTAATTTTATTAGCATAGGATAATATATAAGGTAAATAAATTAATTAATTATATTATTTATTAATTTACCTGTTATTTATTATGATTTAATAATACCTTAGAATTTATTTATATATATATTTTCTATTATTTTTATTAATAAAAAAAATACCAATTTTAAATTAAAATTATATTTTTATAATCCTACCCTATTCTAATTAATAGGAAATATGTTAAATACAACATATGCCAATATCTTATAAAACCTTAATAAAGGTTATAAAGGTATTAAAATAAAATTAAAAAAGTTCAAATAAGTTAATATTTAAAAGAATTAATAAAACTAAATTAACCTTAAGTTAAATTATAATATTATTTAATTATATTTTAAATAGGTTTTTTATTAATATTATATAATTAATAAAGGTTTAAATAAAAAAATACTTAAATTAAGAATAAAAAAAAGATATAGTAAATCTAATTTAACTTTTATTTAATTTTATCTTATTTAAAATTTAATATTAATATTATTTTTACTTTAGCTTATATTTAGGTTAAAATATTAAATAATAAACCTTAATTTTTATTAACATATTTACTTTAAATTATTTATAATTAGTTTAATAACAGTTTTTATATAATATGTTAAAAGGTAAAATTTATAATATTTTATAATTATATTTTTAAATTTAAATTTAAAAATAAAAATTAACCTTTATAAATTAACTAATTAGGGGATTATAAAGCAATAATGGTAAAGGATATATTTATAAAAAATAATATACCTTAAAAGCTAAAGAAAAATAACTAATATTTTAATATATATTATACCTTTATAATTATATATTATAAATAAGTTAATTCTCTTACTTTATAAAATTAATTAGCAAGTTTATATAAAGCTTTATAAAATGGGGATTTTAATAATAACCCTTCTTTTTATAAGATTTTTTAATTTTAGATAATTTTAACTATAAAAGAATGGTTAAAATAAATAAGAAAACGATTTTATTTTAACCAATATAATATTAATTAATTAATATTATTATTATAATCTTTAAGCTTTAATATTTAGATTTTATTAAAGGGTTTTATCATTTTGTTATAAGTTAAAAAAAGCTTAAATAATAATGTTTCATTTTAACAAAGTATAATAATAAATATAACCTTTTAATTTCTTTATTTATTTTTTTATTCTTATTTATTATCTAAATTATTATTAATTTTAAGTTAAAGCTTATTATTATTAATTTAATTAAGGATAAAAACTTTAATATTAATTTTTTACTATTATTATTAAGGTATTATTTTTTTAAGAATTAAATAAATAGTTCCTTAAAATAAAATAAGGTTAATTTTAATTAAAAATAATTAACCTTTTAATAAAAAGATTAAGCCAAATCTAATATAAACTTATTATAACTAAATAATATTTAATTATTAACTCCTTAATTAAAAGGATTTAGCTTTTTTTATAATAATAAAAACTTTATTAAATTATTTATAACTATAAAACAAAGTCTAGTTATAATAAACATTATATATCCCCCCTTAAATATATAATATAATATATTTATTATAAATATAAGAATATTAAGTATATAAGATAATTTAATTAATTTAAGTAAAGGAAAAAGGGCTTGTTTATTTGCTAAGGTTAATTTTAAACCTATTAGCAATAATTATCTTTTAATAGCTAATAATTTAATCTTTAAATTATTAATTATTTAATATATCCCATCCTATTATATAGTTATTAAGAAATAGAAAATTAATAAAACATTAATTAAATTTAACAATTTACCTAATAGAAATGGTATTAAAACTTATAAATATAATACTTATTATAAGCTATTATAATTTAATATAAAATATTAAAGGGGAATTAATATTTAAGTAAAACGAAATATTATAATTTTAAATTATAATTATATTCTAATAAAGATAATAAGGGAGTATAAAATTAATTACCACATTATAAATAAAAGTAAAATAAAGTAAAAGATATGAATTTTATTAAATTAAAATTTTTAACCTTATATTATTAAACTTTATAATAATTATATAAATATATTCCTTTTTTTTTAATTTTATAATTATAAAAGTTATATTTATTAATGGATTATAAATTTAGATTAATTATAAATATTAGGTAAATAAGGTTTATTATATATATAATAAAGTATAATTAATTATATAACTTATTATAAATGAAATTAATTTTAAATTAATTAATAATGTTTAAATTTAAGTATAAGAATAGCTTTATAAGGTATACCACACAACTTAATATTATATAATTATATCCTAATAATGGGGTTATAAAAACCATTAATTATTAAATTAATAATAGCTTTATTAAAGCCTAAAAAAGTTAAAAAAAAATTATTAAAAATTATAAAGAAGTTATATTTTTATTTTAATTTTTTAAAAAATAATTAAATCATCTTTATTAACCTTTACTAATACTTATATAAATATTACCTTTAAAAGTTTATTCTATAGGAAAATAATTATTATTTAATAATAATTATTATTATATATTATATTTAAAGGTTAATAATTAATACCAGCTATTATAAAGATATAATATTAGCTTTTAAATAACTATTTATTAAGTGATAATTATTTTCTTATAAATTAAATTTTTAAAGGTAACATTTATATTAGGTATTTTTAAGCTATAAAATGCTTATTTAAAATCATATATAAAACTATATTATTTTTATATTTTAATATATTCCTTTTTATTTATTTATAAATTTAATTTATTAAACCTTTATAATAATACAATATAATGTATAATTTTTAATTCTTTTTTCCATTTTTTATAATGAAATAATCCTATATAAATTACCTAAATAAGTAAGTTATATAATAATATAATTATAAATTAAAGAATTTTAATTCTTATTTAAATTTAATATATTTTTTTTATTTTATTTTTATTTTAATATTCTTTTTTTTATTATTTTATTATCTTATATATATATTATTATATTAATATAATTAATTTCTTATATTTAATTAGCATTTGGTTTATTTATTATTAAGTAAATTAAAATAAAATCACTAAAATAAAATGGGATAAAAATAGGTTATAATTTAAAAAATTTATTTTGGAATAAATATTCTTTTAATTATTATAAAAATTTTAATATTTTTATTTATTAAATTTATTAGTATAAAAAAATAAAAGGAAAGATATTTTTAATTAAGTTTATATATAATCTAATTTTAATAAATTATATATAAATCCTAATTTTAACTTTAATATATAAACCTAATTTAATTAATTACTTATTAATTATTATAAATTCCTTTTTTAAGTTAATAATAACTAATTTTTTATTTAGTTTAACTTAAATTAAGCCTTTATTTAACCTAATCTTAACCTTAATTAATCATTTATAAACCTATATCTTAAATCGCATTTATATTTAAATTAATATTAAATATTTATATATTTAAATTTTAAATTATACTTTTAATTTAATCTTAACTAAATACCTATCCTATATTCTAATATTAAACCTATAATTTAGTTTAATTATAATTAGTTAGTTTTATACCAAACTTTTAAATATTATTTAATATTAAATTTTAATAAGTTATTTATATATTTTAATATTAAATACTTTATTTAATTTAACCTTAATATATCTTTATTACTAACTAATAAAAATTTATAGCTTATTTAATCTAAGTTTAATTAAAACTAATTCCTAATAATCCTAACCTCCCTAATAATTAAATCATATAAATAATTTAATTTTTCTTTAAAATCTTATATTAAATTATTTATTTAACCTATCCTTAATAAGTCACTTATATATATTATAAAAAAAATAAATAAATAAAAAAGAATAATTAATATATATTTTAATTATAAGATAATAAAAGTTAAATATAAACTTAAAATGCCATATAATAAATATTATTAAATAAGATAAATTTACATTTAAAATAAAATATTTAGGCTTAAAATAATTAAATTATAATTTATTAACTCCTATTATAATTAAAATTTAAAAGGCTTTTAATATATTAAAAAGAATAAGTTTATATTATTAGTTTAATTTAAAATTATAATATAAATTAAATTTAATAATATCTTATATTTTTAAATTTAAAAAATAAAAGATAATTATATATTGGCTTTATATAATATAAGGCTTTAGTTATTATTTACCTTTTTAATTAACTTTTATAATTAAAAAGTAATATATTTTAATAAAATTTATATTATTAAAATTAAATTATTTTAATTAATTATTTTATAAAATATAAATTTTAATCGCATATATTTATTATTATTAATTAATATTAAATTTATAATATGTTATTAATTATATATATATAAATTTATAATATGTTAAGTGGTATAGCCCTTACCTATTAAATACATATATAGTTTACATTATAATAACTCTTAATTAAAAAGAATAATTTAAATAAAATTTACATTATTTAAAAGTGTTTAATTATATAATCTTAATAATATAAATTTTATTCAAATGTATTTAATATTTAATATATTATATATAAATTTATCTTTAAGTCTTTTAAGTAAATATTATATACTTTTAAAAAGCCTTATTTTAAATAGTAAATATTTTATTTCAAATTTAATATCCATTTTATCTTTAATTATATAGTGTATAATTATATATTCCTTATATTATATATAATATAATATAATATTATATTAAATTTAAAGTTAGAATTTAAGCTAGCTATATTACTTTTTAAGGATATTAATAATAATGCTTTAATTATGGCTTATTTATTTAATATTAATATTTATTATTTTAAATATTTTAAAGCTTATAACCCATTTTTATATTTCCTTGTTTTAAATAATAAAAATATAAATTATAATTTAATCTATTATATCTATTATATTATAATTAATAATATTTCATCTAATAAAAAACAAATTATAAATAACATAATTTAAAACAAAAAAATAAATGCTTTAAATTATTTAAATATTAAACCTAAAACCTATTTTACCTTATCTTTAAACTTATTAATTATAATACCTATTTTATAATTATTTAATAATATCCTTTATAAAAAAACCTATTATTTTTATATTAATATAAATTCTTTAAATAAGTTTAATATTTATTAAATTAATATAATTATAATTAATTATTATATAAAGCCTTATTTTATTATTTTTATTTTTAGTTATTAAATATTTTTATATAGAAAATTGCCTTTTCCTTAGTACTCTTTTTATATTTATTTTATCCTATATTTAAAACTTTATATCTTATTTAAAACAAGTATAAAAGCTATTTATAATTATAATAAAAGTTATTAAATCTTATAGTCTTTCTATAACTTTAATTAAATATATATTATCTTTAAAACTATTAATTTTTAATTTATTAATAATGAAATAAGTTAATATTTTTCTAATTTATTAATAATACTTAAAATTAATAAGTTAAATAATATAATATTTCTTTACCTTAATATTTATAAAATACTTAATTATAAGGAATTTGTTTTAGTTTTAAAGTTAAAAGGAAAAGAATATAAAATAATAATTTATATACTTTATATATAGTTTTGATATTTCTTTAAATAAAAAAGTTTATATTATAATTATAAATATTAAAAATTTTATAATATTATTTGTAAATTTTTCTTTACATATTTTACTTAGTTTTTTTTTTATAGCTTAATATTATAAATTTTTAAAGTATAAATTAGTTTTATTAAAGTTATTATTTACTAATTAGGAGGTTTTAAAGATATATTAATTATTATTATAATGATTATTCATTTTTTATTTTAGCTTTTTATTCCCTTTTTAATTAAGGCTTAAGATAATAAGTTAATAACTAACTTTAAAAGCAAAAAATAATTATAATTTAATCGTAATATAAAGAATTATATTTAATATTTTAATATTATTTAAAAGGAAATAATTTACTTAATCCATAATATAAATAAGTTAAAAAGTAAAGATATTACTAATAATAAAAGATTTTATTAAAGTTAGAAAATTTATTATTAAAATAATTTCAATAATAATTTAACACTTAACCTATTATTATTATTTATTAATAATATTAATAATAATAATTATAATATTAAAAATATAATAATAATAATAGGAAAGAAAAATATATATAATATTATAATAAAATAAGTTACCCTTTTTAAATATAAGGATTAAATATTAGGTTTTAAATTAAAGTTTTAATATTAATTAAAAAGTTTATTAAGTATAATAATATATATAAAATAAATTTATATTTTTTAATATATATTAAGTTATAATATAAAAAGTTAATTTAAATATTTTTAACTTTAATAAACTAATATTACCTTAATTAATTATTATTTATTATTTAATAGCTTAAAAATATTTTAATATTTTTATATATTAAAGGTTATTTTTAACTCCTTTTATATCTTTTATAGTTTAAATTTCCTTAGCAATAATTATTCTATTATTAAACAAATTATTTGGATTAATTAAATAAAGCATATCTTTATTTTAAGATTTAAGATTTAATTTATAAGCAAGTTAAAGTTATTATATAATTTATTACTTTTTATATTTCCTTTTTATTGCTTAATTTTATTTTATTTAATATATAATTAATGGTTAATTAATTATTTTATTAATTTAAGGTTAAGGATTTTTAAAAGGTTTTTTATAAGGTTATTTAAGTTAAAAAATTTTAAGCAGTTTATTATAAGGTTATTTAATAAAAGGTTTTATATTATTAACCTTTAAGTTTTTATAAGGTTAGCTTTTACCCTTTTTTAGTAATTAACTTAATTATAAAGTTAATAATAAAGCTAATTTATTAGTTTTTTATATATTATTACTTTTAAGATTCAAATTTATAATATTTTATTAAAATAGGTTATATTATAATAAGGAATAATATATTTTAAAATATAACTTATATTATTAATATATTTTTATATTTTTTTCTTAGCTTAATATTATTAAAATAATTTAAAAACTATTAGTAAGTTTATCTTTTAATTTGGTAAAAAGATATAAACTTAATAATTTAACTAAATAATTAAGGAATAAAAATATATAACAACTTTTATTAGTTTAATTAATTATATAATTATAAATTATTAAATAAAATAAATATTTTTTATAAAAAAAAAGCTATAATAAAAGGAATAATATAAATTATTTATTTTTAATAGTTATATTATATATATATTATTTAAATTTATATTATTAACTTATATAAATAAAATAATTTTTTTTTACCTTTTTATATATATTAATAATAAAATATAACCTTTTAATATAAATATATTTTTATTTTTTAAAGTTTATTTTTATTAATTAATTATTAAGAGACAATAAGGATTAACATTAAATAGGTATAATATCATTAAAAGCTCGCTTTACTTACACATATATAAAGGGTGAGAAACCTCTTTAACATAAAATAAAAGGGTAAACATTAATAAATCATTATTATATTATACTTAATTTAAAATAGTTTTACTATTTCTTTTATATATTTATTTTATATATGATTTATATTAAGGGGCTTTTTTAATAGTTTAATGCTTTATACCTATTATTATAAATTATTTGTTTAGAAGTGAGTTTATATTTACTAATATAATATAATTATTACGGTTAAAACTTAAAAAAAATCTTATATAGATTAAAAAATAATGAGGATTTTAATAACATTATGGTAAATTAATTAGAAAGTAATAAGCCTATAATAAATATTAGTGTTATTATAATAAATATATTAATTTTAATAATATATTATAAGCTTATTAATATAATAAAGGTAAAAATTAATAAGGAGATAATAGAGTTAATAATAAATAATAAAAGAAAGTGTAAAAGAAAATAATTCCTAATTTTAAAAATAGGAATTATTATAATTTTAAAAAAAAATAATTAATTAGTATATTTAAAATATAATTATAGTTATAATTTATTATGTTATAAAATATTATTACCAAGTATTTAATATAAGGGAAAAAAAAATAGTAATAATATGAAATTAATGATTTTTTTAAATAATTTAAAAACTTACTTTTTATTTAATAATTATAAAATAAATAATAAAAAAACCTTATTTATAATTATTTATTTAAGGGATATAATAGCATAGTGGTAATAATGGTATATTACTTTTATAATAAGGGAGCTTAAAAATATCCTTTAATTAAAAATGGAAAAGTAACTTTATAATTTAATAAGAAATGAAAATATGTAAGTATTTAATGCCTTTATAATAATATAAGAATTATATTAAGGTATTAACAAATTGTTTAATATATTTTTTAAATAATTTAAAATAATAAAAGTTAGTGATTTTAAAAAGTATTTAAAGTAAATTAAAGTATTAAATCTATTAATAAAATCAATTTTTAAATTAAGGAATAAATGTTTTAAAGGATCCTTATTAATAATATAAATTAAGCTTAAAAATAAAATAAAAACCTTCGAAATTATATTAAAAAGGTAATAAAGGAAGGTATTAAGTAATTAAAGAAAGGGTTTTTAAAATAATATGGTATTAATATAATATTTTTATTAAATTAAAATTATTAAAGTTAAAAAAGATATTAATTAAAATTATAACCTATAAATGCTTATATTAATTATAATATCTTTATAAGATTTAATTTTTTATTTATATTATAAAAAAAAGAGTTATTAATAATTCAACTATTTAAAAATATAATATTTTAAATATAATAAATATAAGAATTTTATTAACTAATACTTAAAACTTATAAACAATAATTATATAAATAATATAAATAAAACCCTTTTTAAAATATAAGAGGTAAAAAACTTGTAATAGGATATAAATCTTTATTAAGTATACTTTAAAATTATAATAAAGTTATAAATAAAGGAAAAATAAATTAAATTTTATATCCTTATTAATATAAGATTAAATTATAACATAATTCATATTAAATATATCCTAATAACCTTATAACAATATTTTATATTAAAAAGATTGGTAAATGGTTTTTATAAGATAGGTTTTATATTAGTGTAATTTAATACCTTTATTAAAATAAAGGATAATTTAGGAAAATTATATTATATATATAATAATATTAATATTATAGATTAAAATTTTAATTATAATATCCTCCTAAAACTACCTTAAATAGATTATATAAACATTATCCTAAAGGTATAAAGTAAATTATAAAAATATAAGATTATAAATAATAATATTATTATTATATAAAGTTAAAAAGAAATTAAATAAATAATAAAAGATAATAACAAAGTTATAATAATAACCTTTTTATTTATTATTAAAAGAAAAATTAATAATAGATTTGATTTTAACCTATATAAGGATAGTAATACTTTTATTTAATCTTTTTTTCTTAAATATATAAAATTTAAGGAGGTATTTAATATAAATAAAATATCTATATTATTAAAATATTAAAATTAGGATTATTATTAATTTTAAATAAAGAAAAAAACCACCCCTTAACCTAATTTACTTATTAATAAAAAAAGAGTTAAAAGTATTTAAGGAATATATTAATAACACCTTTAAAAAAAATAAATTAAACCTTTAAAAAACATAATAAAATCGCTTATACTATTTATACCTAAGTTAGAAAGGAAGTTTTAACTTTACATTAACTATAAAGTATTAAACTAAATAACCAAAAAAAACCATATTACGCTATTATTAATAAATAAAATTTTAAACCAATTAATTAAAGCTAAACACTTTACTAAGCTTAATTTAAAAAATATTTACTATAAGTTACAAATTAAAAAAAGTAATAAATAAAAAATGGTATTTAAAACCAAATATAAATATTTTAAATATATAATAATATTATTTAAGTTATTAAATATTCCAATTATATTTTAAAATTATATTAATTATATACTTATAAAATTAATAAATATAATATATATTATTTATTTAAATGATATTTTAATTTACTTTAATAACGTTATTTTATATATATAATATATTTATAATATCTTTAAACGATTAAAGGATTGGAAGTTATATATAAACCTAATAAAATACAAATTTAACACTAAAAAAGTAACATTTTTAAGATTTATAATATCACTAAAAGATATTAAAATAGATTAGAAAAAGGTAAAAATAATTTTAAAATGGTAATTACTTTGTAATATACATAATATATAAATTTTTTTAAACTTTATAAGCTTTTATAAAAGATTTATTAAGGATTACTTAAAGATTATAACCTTATTTATTAACTTATTAAAAAAGAAACCAATCCTATTATTTAACCTTTTTATTAAAGCATTAAAAGTCTTTGAAAAATTTAAGGAAATATTTTTAAAAGCCCTTATTTTAAAATACTTTAATAACTAATTACTAACCTAAATAAAAATAAATACATTATAATAAATGATAGGAATAATCTTATCCTAATTTTATAAAGGAAGATAATATTTTATTACCTTTATTTTAAAAAAGTTATAAAATGCCAAAGTTAATTATGCTACTTTAAATATGAAAATGTTAACCATTATAAATATATTTAAAAAGTGAAAGTATTACCTAATATACTTAAACAACTAAATTAACATATTAATAAATTACTTAAACCTTTAATATATTATATTAAAGTTAAAACTAAATAATAAATAAATTAGGTAGATTAAAATACTTACAAACTTTAACTTTTAAATAATTTATAAATTTAAAAGTTTTAATTTTACTAATAGGTTATTATAATAATTTAACCATATAAATGAAAAAGGAAAGATTAAAGCTTATAAGGATATTTTATTAAGGTTTTAAAAAAGATTTTAGGATAATTAAGAAAAACATTATATGGTAGTTAGTAATTTAAATTTTAACAAACTAAAAATAGCTATAAAAATATATACCCTATTATTAAAAAACCATATAAGAAAGTATAATATATTATTAAGATTTTTAAAAAGATTTAAAAATAATTAAAAGTTATTAAGCGATTAAAAAAGCAAAGGGTAATCATTAAAATAAAAATAAAATAATAAGGAGTTTAATTAAATTTAAATATTATAAAATAATAGCAAAACATTAAGTATACCCTTTTTAAAAAAAATTTATAAGGAATAAAAAAAAGATTCATTTGTTAATATAAAAATATAGAAATAATATTATAATAACTATAAAAAAAATAAACCAACCTAAATTATAAAGGAGGATTTAATAAAATATTAAGGTAAAATTTATATACTTTTTATATTAATATTAAAATTATTTTATTATTATTATAATATATTATTTTTAAAATATTAAGAGGTAATAAAAATAATTAAAAAATTAATAAAGTATTATTATTAAAATAATTTTAAAAATGATATAAAAAGTTATATAAATAATTATATAATTTACTAATAAATAAAAGCTTAGAAATATTTCTCACATAATAAGCTAGGTTTATTACCAATTTTTAATAAATTAAATAAAAAAATATCCTTAAATTTTATAATTAAACTATTAAATTTAATTATATTAAAAGGTTATATATATGATAATATATTAGTGATAATAAATAGATTTTTAAAATATATCTTATATATTATAATGATAAAAAATTTAACTATTAACAACTTAATTAAAATATTTTTTATAAAAATATTTTTATAAATAAAATTACCAAAAGGTATTATATTAAATAAGGGATTATTATTTATAAGTAAATTTTAAATAATACTTTATTATAAGCTTATAATAAGTTAAAAGCTTAATATAATATACTACTTATAAACCAATAAATAAATTAAATAATAAAATTAAAACCTAAAATATTATTTAAAAACCTTTTACAATTATAAATAAAATAATTAAATAAAAAAGCTAATATTAACAAAATAAATATATAATATTTTAATATATTCCATATATAACCAAACCCTAACTTATATTTATATTAGATTTATACCATAAGGCCTAATTAACCTTATAATAAAGAAGATAAGGTAAAATTTAATAAAAGATTTAAATAAAATAAATTAAATATATTAAGTTTAAAAAAAAGTAATGAGCTTATTATAAATCTTAAATAAGTTATATATTAAATAATATAATAAAAATAGGATAAAGAAAACATTTTAAATAGGGGAATAAGTCTTAATATTTATAAAAAACATTAATTAAAAATACCTTAATTAAAAGTTAACAAATAAATATTTAGGTTTTTTTAAAATAAAAAAAATAATAAAACAATATAATTTAATATATAAGCTAAAATTATTACTTAAATATAGGATATATAATATCTTTAACATTAGTAATTTTAAATTTTTTAAGTTAAAATTTAATAAGGTTTTAAAGGAATAGGAAATAATTTTAATTAATAATAATATTTATAAGGTAAAAACAATTTTAAACTATAAAAGTAAAGGAAAAAATTAATAATATTTAATTTAATAGATAAAATATAACAGCAATAATAACTTTTAGGAAAAAGCTAAAAATATATTAGAAAATATTAAAAGGAAATATAAGAAAGAATTATAAAAAAGGCTTATTATAATTATATTACAAATATAAAAAAAATTAGCAAATATTACCTAAGTTTTACCTAATCCTTTATCTTTCTTATCCTTTTTATTATTATTAGGTAAATCATCATTATTATTACTATTTTAATATAATAAAATAAAAATGTCCTTTTTATTTTATAAAAGATTAGGGCTATTTTAATTAAAAGATTAGATAAAATAATTATTAATAAAGAGGTTATTATATAAAAAGAAATAAAGAAACTTATAACAAAATAATTAATTATAAAAGTATTAATAACCTTATAAACCTAATAAATTTTAGTAGTGATATTTTTTAAGATGGTTATAATAGATTTAATTATATTTATTAAATGTTCTTAACGGTTAATTATATTTTTATAATATTTCTTTATAGCCTTTATTTTATTTAAATTATTTTTATTTTTAAGAGCTTATAAAGTCTTATATAAATCATCTTACCAATTTTAAACCTAATCTTAATAATAAGTAAGTAAGGAAAGTTAATAATAATAACAATAAAAGAAATATATATAAACTAAATATTAGGACTTATAGTAAGGATATTATAAAAAATATAAATAGCTTATTACTATTAAAAATATAATTAAAAAAGATAATATTAGCAATATATCTTTTAAATTAAATAAGTTATAGCTAATTTATAACTATATAATCTTTACAAAGATAAAAATAATAAAAATATTTCCTAAAAATATTTAAAATAAAATTATTAACTAAGAAACTATAATAAGGTAAAAGGAATATATACTTTTAAGTTTAATATAATTATAATTATTAAAATTACCTTTTTATTAATTTACTATAATATAAATATAATAATAGTATAATATAAGATAATTATAAATAATAGAAGTTATATCATTACTATAAGAAATGGATTTTTTATTAATAGGAATATATAGAAATAATATATTAATAAAGTTAAAAAATAATGATATTAATATATTAATAATAAAAGGTATTAATAATATATGAAAAAATAAAGAAAGTAAAAAAAAGCAAAATATTAAAAAAGAAGTTATTATAATTAAATATTAAATTAAGATATTAAAAATAATATTATTATTATTTGGAAATAAGGGATTATATAGTAATAAGAAAGTTTATAATAAAAAGTATATAATATAAATAAAGTAATTAAAAAATATAGGGAAAATATATATATATTACGACAACCTTATAACAAATTAAAATTCCTAAGGATAGGAATATAATTAAAAGAGGTAATTTTATTAAGGAATAATAGGAATTAATATTAAATAAGTATAATATTATTAGGAATTTACTTTATTTATATATATATAAGGGGTGAGAAATCCCTTTAATATAGGATAAAAGGATAAGCATTAATAAATTATTACTATATTATACTTAGCTTAAAATAGTTTTATTATTTCCTTTATATATTTACTTTATATATGACTTATATTAAAGGGCTTTTTTAACATTAATAAAGAAATTAGTTTTTATAATAATAATAATATTAATTTATAAGTAATAAA
The DNA here is from genome assembly GCA_002120305.1 of Hypoxylon sp. CO27-5. Lineage (NCBI taxonomy): Eukaryota > Fungi > Ascomycota > Sordariomycetes > Xylariales > Hypoxylaceae > Hypoxylon > Hypoxylon sp. CO27-5. Next base: position 25,861 of record KZ112642.1, on the reverse strand, counting down.
TAATTAAAGCTTATAATAAAGTAAATTAAATAGCTTTTTTATTATATAATATTTTTTATAAATAATTAAAAAAAAATTATTACCTTTAAATATAAAACAAATTATATTATATTATTATTATTAATAGGTAAAGTTATAATTTATTAATTATAATTATTAAAATATAGTATAAGTAAGCTTAAATATAATAAATTTTAAGAAATTATGTTTATTAACATGTTAGTAGATTTTTTTTACTTAGTTTAAGGTGGTTTAAAACGCCTTGCTTAATATGGAAATTGTGTAACCATCGGCGGGCAATTCGAAAATTAAAAAATAACGTAAATTACCTTAATATTTAATATTATAAACGAAATTAAAGAATTTATTAAACTGTTAAATTATTTTAATTATATATTTAAACCATATAAGGAATTATGTATATATATAAAATATTCTTATATATAATATATATAATGGTTTAATAAATATATGTGAAAACTAAAATATTTTAATTGTAATAATTAAATTTATTAATATAAAACCTTTAACTTTAATTAGTTTTTCCTTATGAAAAATAAAGTTTATAAAGTTATAAGCGTTATTAATAGTTAAAATTTTAAAGGCATTATTTATAATTAAAGTTTTTAAAAATAATATTAATAATAATTAAAAAGAAATAAGTAAAAAAGGTAATATTTTAATTAAAAGTAAAGTTTATAACTATTAAAAATATTAATTAATTAAGCTTAAGTTAAACACTTAATAAGTAACATATTATTATAATATATTAATAATAGTATTAATTAATATTAATAAATAAGTAATATTTAATATTATTTAAATTAAATATTAAAACTAAGCCGACTTAAATTTAAATATTAACTTAATAAAAAAATAAAACTTAACACTACTTAATTTAAAATATTAAAGCTAAATCCATTTAAACTTAAATAATATATTAAATAGTAATACTAATATTACCTTATTTAAAACTTAAGCCTTAAATACTTAAGTTATTAAAGCTAATTTATTTATGTAAAATAATAATAATATTTTAATCTATTAGTTTTAAAAGGATAATTTTTATAAAATTAAGGTTTAACTTTAATCCCTTTAAGTTAATAAGTAAATTAACCTTAAATATTATTAAACTTATATTACTTTAGCTTAAAAGGGTAACTATAAGGTTAATCATTAAGCTTAGTTTAAATAAGTTAATTATAAAAGGTAATTAAGGCTTAGTTAAAAAATAACTTCTTCAAATCTTATAATTATATATATGATTAAAGTTTTTAAATTTAAAATTAATATTAACTTTATTATTATTATCATAGTTATTTTTAATCCTTTTAAATATATGGCTAAAATCTTTAAACTTGGAATTAATATTAACTTTATTATTATTATTATAATCATTTTTAATCTTTTTAAACGAATGGTTATAATTTTTAAACTTCGAATTAATATTAACATTATTACTATTATAACTAACAGCCTTTTTACTAATAATAAAATCCCATATATTTATATTATTAAAATAATATATATCCTTAACAACTTTTTTACAATTAAATTAAAAACGTTTATTAAAAGGTAAGGATAAATAAGTAAAAGCCCTAATAAAAGGTATATTATTTATTAAGGATATAAATATTATATAAAAGTTTATAAATTACCTATTTAATATATTTTTATAAATGTATATAGTAATATTATATAACTTTAAAATAAAAAAAAGTTAAATTATAATATTATTTAAAATACTTTAAGTAAAATGGGTAAAAAGGTATTCGAAAAATATACCATATAGCTAATATAATAAACAATTTTAAAATATACCTTTTAACTTATAAAATATTATAAGTATTTAATATAACATATGCATAATTAATATATGTTAATTACTATATAACTTAGAAAAGATAATAAATATTTTATTATTAAACATTTTATATATATTAATGTAAAGGAAAAAAACATTATTAAAATCATATATCTTATAAAAGTTATTTTATATTTAAACGTATTAATTTATATTATTTACGTTAAATTAAGATTTTTTAATTAAAAGAATAATATAAGCCCTTTTTATATTAGTTATAACCTTTATTAAGTAATAATATTTATTTTATAATATTATTATAAATTAGTTTAAAATATATAAGCTTTAAGCCTTTAATTAGGGTATTTTAATAATATAAATATTATATTATAGCTTTGGTAAATTACCATGTAAAAACCGCTAATAGGTAAAGTTTAAAATAATAGGATATAATTTTATAAGGTATAATTAAAATAGTAATATAAAAAAGGTAATTATAAAGTATTTACCATTTAAGTTATATATAAAATTGTGGAAGTAATAATCGTTTATAAGTAAAATATTGTTTATTAGTTAAAAGATGTGATAATTAATAACATTAATAATAAAAAGCAATGAAAAAAAAGGTTTAACCGACTCTTTCTTAGCCTAAGCATTTTTAACTAATATATAATTAACATAGTAAGTTAAATCATAGTATATACCGTTATTATTTAACGTAAGGAACTTTAATAGCGATTTATATTTACGAAAATAAATAAAATAAAAGATTTTAATAAAAGGTATATGTTTTTACGGCAACGTTATACCTAAGTAATATAGCTTAAAAGGTTATACGATTGTTAAAAATAACTTCTTAAACTATATATTTATATTATATTAAAAAGGCTAAAATATTTTTAATTAAAATATATATATAAAACCTTTAATTAAAATTACCTATATAATTCCTCTTTAAAAATATATTAGTATTAATTAATTATAAGGAAATTAAAAGTTTAAAAAAAAGCTGTTAAAAAGATAATATTTTAATATCCTTAATTATTTATATTTATTTCATTAATATATATTATATACTAAACTTAATTTTTTATATTTATAATGAAATATCAGCCATTTTATGTTTTAATATTACTAGTATTAAAAGAAGTGAAATGATAATAATTAAAAAAAAAGGTTATAATTTATCACTTAGGTTATACCTTATTTATTAAATTATTAACTCTTTATACTTTAAATTATAACTTTTTAAATTATAAAATTATTTATTACACTTATTATATTATTGTAAATAATGTTTAAAAGCTTAGTAAAGGTTAAAAGGTATAAAATAAAGGTTTTTTTTTCTTATTTAAATATATTAAATTAAAAAAAATGATATTTATTAATAATCTTATCCTTATTAAATAATATTATTTTTATATTTTTCCATTTATTAACGGTTAGGCTTTTTTTCTAACCTTTTTAGGCTGTATTAACTTTACGTTATAAATAAACCTTATTTAATCATACCTAATTTCTATAATTAAATTTACCTAAAAGAAACGCTTATATTATAAAAGGCTTTAAGAATTAAATATACTTTAGCTATCGTTACTTATTATAAAGCCTTAAGTATTAATATGTTAAGTATTAACAATTTAAGCACTAATAACTTTTACTTATACATTAATGGCTTTATTTTTTTTATTTTTTAAAGCTTAAATAGTTATAATGGTAATAAAAGCTTATATTTTATAACTTATAACTTTATATTCATAGTAAAAAGTTATATTATATTAAAGATTTATTAAAATTAGGTAATTATTAATAATATGGTTAGATTTAAGCTTAAAAATAACGTTAAATATAAAAGATTTATCAATCATTTATATAACATAATTTTCCTTTACAATAATATTTATATTTTTTATAATAAAAATTATATTATTATAATTTTAAAACCTAACTTAATATATAAGGGTAAATATTATTTTAGTGTGTATATATAAAATCTATTAAATAAATTAGAAGATTTAAATATATAAATATTTTCTTTTTATTAAAACCATTCCTATTATTTAATTACATATATATTAATAAAGTTTTTTTTTACTTACTTTATTTAAGCTATTTTTATTTATTATATCATTAATATAATAAATAGTAATAACGTTAATAATTAATATTTTGTTTATTATATAATTATAAATGAAAATAGCTTAAAAATATATTAGTATAAAATAGCCTTTAATAATAAAATTAACAAATTATTTATTAAAGCCACTAATAAAAAAGGATAAAAGTGAAATAATAATTATATTATTAAAGCTAATTTTATTATTAAAAAATAATAAAAACTTTATTACTTATATTATATAAAAAAGATTAAATGAAAATTAAATGATAATAAATTTAAGCTTAGTAATTATAATGAATTAAGCAATTATTGCTTAAATAATGTTAATTACTTTTTCGATAATTATAATTGGAAATTTAAATACTTTTTATAACATGTTATGCCAAAGTTTTCGGGCTTTATAAAAAGCTTAGCTAATAGCGATAAAAGTTTTAATTATAATGATTAAAACTAACTTAAATTTTTATTATTAACTTTAATAATTCTTATAATTAAAAAGGTATTTTATAACTATTTTTATTTGTTTAATTTTAATAAGCATATTTATTAAAGGGATAATTATTAATTATAAGTTTGGTATATATAAATTAAATTATAATAATATTTATAAGGATATATAATATAATAATATTAAGGATTTTATCACTTTAATAAGTAATTAATAATTTAAATTAAATTTTTCTTTACTATAATATTTTCTAATATTATACACTTATTAATGGAAATAACGATATAGCTTTATATTAATAATAATATAACTTTATAAAATAATTAATTTTAATTAGTCGTATATATTATAAGATTATTTAGCCTTAACCACTTTTTTAAAGTAATATAAGGTAAATGTTATTATAATAACTAGTTTAGGTTTAATATTATAATTATATAATTCCTATTTAAAAATATTATTACTAACTTTAAACATATTTAAATATTATTATTAAAACTTATTATTAATTAATATTATTATTAAATCTATTATAAAGATAAGGCTTAAAAATATTCCTCGTTATATTTAACTTTTTAATGGTTTTTAAAAGATATATTTTTAATTATTAATTAAAATTTATTATTTTAATTATACCTTATTAGCTTTATTAATTATTCTTTAAGCTTTTAATAATGGTATATTTTTATATAGTATGGTTTATATTGTTTATTATATTATCCTTAATAACATATAAATAAATAACAAAGGTTATAATATTTTAGATTATAATAAACCATTTTTATTTACATTGCTTAATTTAAAAGATAAACATTATATACTTAAGAATTATATAATCTTAGCTAGGGTTTATTATCTTTATTATCTTAGTTATAAGAAAAGTAAATTAAATATTTTATTTATTTTATTAAATTATTAATATTTATTAATAGGGAAACCATATTTTATTATGCCTTATTTTAATTATTAAAGATTTTTAAATATATTATTAAAATCTTAAAAAAATTTATATCTTAATATATTTATGATTAATATTTTTATATTTAATATTATTAAAACATTTGTCATTATAATAACCACTTAAATTCTATTAGTGTATAACTTTAATTATACCCTTTATCCTTTTATAAGTTAAGTTAATATTTTCGAATTTAATTATATTTTCCTTTAAATAATAAAAACCTTTATTAAAATAAATAATATATGGTAATTTATTACTTTATTAAATAAAAGTATGGTTATATATTTATATCTTTAAAACTATATTTTCTTTTATAAGGATATTTATATTTTTTAGGATTTAAATATTATTATTTTTATCTTTAAGCTTAACTTTGAAAATAAGGAGTACTTATACTTAATTTATTATATCTTAAATCCCTTAGGTAAGTTTACCAATTTTAATATAAAAATTTATTTATTATATTATAATATTTCTATCTTATTAATTAAATATCCTTTTAAATTTCTTTTTACTTAATTTGGTTAGTTTTTATTTACTAATATTATTATTATGTTTTTCATAAATAATAATGGTAAGTTTAAATATTTTATACTTTTTTAAGATATGAAAAAAAATAAAATAGTTGAATAAATGTTTTTACTTTAGTCCCTTTTTTAGTTATTTAATAAAGTAACTAGTGGTTAAATTAAAGATATTGTAAATAAGAAATATAATCGTTAAAACTTAAAAGTTATTTAAAATACTAAAATCTTAAATATAAATAATATTACCTTTAATGTTAGCGATAATAATAGGAATATTTTTAATATTAATAAGCTTAATATTAACGATGTTAATATTAATAAGCTTAGTATTAACGAGGGTAATATTGTTAACTTTATTTATTTGGTTTATATGGGTTAAATAAAACGTTTTAATAATGGCGTTAAGTTTAGGGATTATAATCTTAGTTTACATTTTTTTTATAACCTTTTTAATAATTTTTTAAATGATTTAAATCCTTTTTATAAAAAGCTTTAATTTTTATTAATAAGTAAAGATAATGTTATAAAGTCTTATCGTTTATAATTATAGTTATAATTAAAGTTTAATAAAAATAAGTTTATTTCTATTAAAGATTAATTATCTTTTAAGTGAAAGGGTTGGTTTAAATATAAATTTAAGCTTAAAATTTCTTAAATCTTTATTTTAAATTGAAAGAAAGGTGGTAAAGGTAGTATTTCTTTTCTTAATTAAATATTAGGATGGAAATTTTAATAAGCTTATATTATTTATTAAAGCTTATTACTATAATAATAAAAAGATATATGACTTTTTCTTAACTTTATTTCCATATAATAATAAGGATATTATTGTTATTATTGTTATTATTATTATATTTAAAGCTAGGATAAAGGGAAAGGGTTAGCCTTTATAAACCCTTTTAAAGGTATGTAATATATAAAATTACTTTTAATTATTTATTTTAAGATTATAAAGAAAAGATATTAGATAATATTTATAAGGATATATAATGTAATAATTTATTTTTATTATTTTAATAGGTAATTAATAATTTAAATTAAATTTTTCTTTATTATTATACTTTTTATTATTATATATTTATTAATAATAATATAGTAATATAACTTTATATTATTAATATTAAAGTTGCCCTTTAAAAATGAATATTATATGATATAATGAACTATTATTTTTAAATATTTTTTTACTTTATACTTAAATAATTTTATATAATAATAATTATAGAAACATATAATTAAAATATTATAAATAATTTTAAAAAAACTTATTAAATATTATACTTTTTAAAAAATTATATATTAGTTTTGTAAAGTTATAATTAATTAAAATTATACCTTATTTTTAATAATTATAAAAAACATATATTATTATTAAAATAAGATAATATTTGGATTTCTTACATATATATATTTATTTTTTAAATTTCTTTTATATTAAGGTATTTTTAAAACTTTTTCCTTATACCATCTTATTCTTATTATTTTATATCAATTAAAACTAAGCTAATACCTAATTTTACTATAAAATATAGCTATTTTAATAAGATTATTAAATTCCTATTTATTTATTTCTTAAAAACCTTAATAAAAAAAGAAAATATTACAACCACTTTATCCTATTACTTAAACAATTAATCTATTATTATTATAAATTTTAACTTTTAAAATTATAAAAACATTTTATATCTTTAATATTATTTATCTTATTTATTAACTAATTTATTTACTTCTTTTTATTTTTATAATAATAAACTAAAATGTAATAAGCAATAATTAACATATAAATCTCTATCCTTAAAACTAACTCTTAAATAAGATCAAAATTAACAATTTAAAATAATAATAAATAATAATTTATAACATATAAAAAAGGTATATTTTAATATAATAATATTAAGCTTAATAAAAAATAATAACTTTTTGAAATTTGTTTAATATTAAATATATATATTTAATTATTATATTAATAAAATAATAAGGAATAAATATATTAATAATATTAAGATCTAAATTTAATAATAAATATTCCTAAATTAATCCCTTTTTTAATATAAGTTTTTTATTAAATATATTTACCTTTATTAATACCTTATAAATTAATTACTTTTTAAATAAGCCCTTTTAAAAATAATACTTTTTTAATAATATTTATTATATTAACTTTTTAAAAAAATACTTTTTATTTTAAGATTAATCTTATAATAACCAATTTTATACTATTATCTCTTTTTATAAATAATTATCTTATATTATCTTTTAATTATTTTAATTTAGTCGTTAAGAAATTTACTCCTTATAACTTTTTTTTTAACTTTATTATTATATGGCTTTAATTTTTTAATTTAAATTAGTTAGATTTTAAGATACCTTTAAAATCTTTAAAAATTTTAATTAAATTAAACCTAACCTTACCTAATAAAATAAATCTTTATAAGTTTAAAATATTAAAGAAGTTTAAAGTATTAGGGAAGATTAATATTAAATCATAGGAATATTAAAACCATTTTAATATAATAAATATTTTTATTATAGATTTTAATAGCCTTTTTATAATTTAAACTTTAAATTAGATAATTATATTTATAATTTAGGTTTAATTAATTAATTTCCTTATATTAAAAAATTTAATATTTATAATATATAATAAAAAGCTATTTATTAAAGAATGGTTAAAGAATAAGTTTAATACCTTTATAAATAAGAAAGATTTTAAATTCTTAAGTAAGGATATTTTAAAGGCTATTATAACTTGTTATCTTAGGTTTAATTTTTCTAAGCTTAATTTATTCCTAAAATATAATAAAGATAAATTCTTTAAATATTACCTTTATAAATCCTTTATAAAATTAAAAGTTCCTAAGCTTAATAAAACTTTTGGATATAATGTTAAGGTATTTAATAAATATTATATACCAATTACCATAATAAACCTTATTAATAATTAAGATAATTTAATAATTAATTATAAAGGCTTAATATTACCTTATTTATTTATAGAAATTAAATATATATTAGGTAATATGGTAAATGTAATAAATCAACTTGTTAATAATATTTTTATATTTATAAGTTTAAATAATAATCATTTATAATAAAAAAATATCATCTTTAGCCTTATATTTAATAATTATTTTATAAAGCTCTTTATTATATGATTTATATTAAATATTAATAACTTATAATTATTAATATTCTATTATATAAAAGAGATAAATACTTTTTAGTTAAAAATAAAAAAGGATTTTAATAATTTTCTTTATTATATATTTAATATTTATTATTAAGATTATTATAATTAATTAATAACCTTAGAGTTATTATTTAAATAAAAATAAAAGGATATAATTAATAATTATTAGGAATTATTTTATTATTAGTCACATTATCTTTTATTAGTTTTAAAAATAATGGAAAATGTTAGGTATATTATATAAATGTTAAAATAAATTTCCTTAAATATTTATTTTTAATATAATATAATATTTTTTCCCCTTTTTTCTTAGAAATAAATAAAATAATTATATTACTAATATATATGATAACATTTCTCTTTAATTATTTTAGGATTAATAATTTTAACTATTTTCTTTATTATTATAAATATTTAGGTATTAGAAATGACCTTATTAATAGCAAATTTCTTTAACTATAAATAAACCTTAAAAAGCTTATATTTAGTTATATAATTTTAAAATTATTAAAATAAATATTTTAATGATAATATTTTTATATGTTAAAGGGTTTTAAAAAGGTAGTAAAATATAAATAAGGGAAAATAAAGGGTTTTTTAAATAAAGATATAAATATTAATATATTTAAGCTAAGATATAACTAATATTTATTTTAAATAATTATTTATAATTGAAATATATTTATTTATATTAACATATAAGTTTTTATTAAATTATATTATCCCCTTAACCATTATTATAAATATCCTTAAAATTATTATTTAAATAAAAGCCATTGTTAACTACTTTACTTTTAACCTAATTAAAGTTATTCCTATTTTATTATTTTAAGATTATAAAAAAAAGGTATTAAGTGTATTTTGAAATTTTAATTTAAAGGTATATATAATAATATTTTAACTATTTTTATAAACTCTTTTAAATAAGCTTATATTTAATATTATAATAATAAGGTATTATTAAATAAAGATAATATTATTTTTAATTTAATTTTTAATAAAATTTTTATTAAATTATATATATTTAGAAGGATAAAAAAAGATATATGATAAGGATGTTAATATAATAATTATTAGTAAATATTATATATATGATTTAATGTTCTTTTAAAAATTTAAGATATTTTAATCCTTTAATTTTCTTATAAATTAATATAAAGTTTTTTATTAATGGTTATATTAGTTATTTATAAATTTTAGGCTTTTTAATAAATTATAAGCCTACTCTTACCTACTAGTTTAATAAATAATTAATTAGCGTTTTATTTTTTAAATATATTAAATAATAGTAAGTATTTAATAGGAGGTGATATGGGAGATAAATTATTTAACACCATTAAAATAATGCTATTATTAAATATTAAAGTAGATATTAAAAGATTATTAATATTAATATATAAAGGAGGTTTACTTACATAGTATTCTTATATATTAAAAAGATTACACACTTATAAAGAAATATCATTTTACCTTATAAAAAATACATTTATAACATTAAATATTAATATGTTTTTTTCTTTAATTTTAAATGGGATAATAGGTAACTTTCCTTACACATTTTCTTTAACTTTCTTAATCCTATTTTAACTATTAAAAGGTATAAGAAAATCTTCTTTTTATACTATTAGCTTTAGGTTATAAGTTAAAATTAATTCTTTTTTAATAATTATATCTTAATTCTTTTCTTATATTAATATTATAAAATTATTATTTACCAATTATTTAAGCTTATAAGATAAGGAATTTTACTTTCTTATTTTAATAATAATTTAAATATTTAAAAATTTATTTAAATTTAAATTAAGGTTAATAACCTTTCCTAATAAAATATATACTTTAAGATTTACTTTCTTTTATTAAATATTAATAATTAAATTAATAATATAATTTTAAATAAAGCTTATTATTTTATTATATACCTAAATATAACCTTATAATATATAGCTTAAATTACCATTTACTTTTATAGCTTATTTTTTTACTAATATAGCTAAATTAGGAGAAGATATAATAAATATTACTTTAAATTAGCATTATATTATATGTTTTTATTTACTATTATTAATAGATAAATTATCATCTAATTCCTTTACTTACTTATATACTAATATATTTAAAATAAATAAAGGAAAATAGTAAAATACTTTCCTAACTTAAATCTATATTAGCTATTTTTTTTTATTATCATTTATAAATAGGTTATTTTCTTCCTTAACTTAATTCCCATTTAATATAATAGGATAAGGTAGTTAAAAATTATACTTATAATAAATCTTTTTTAAATATTACCATTTATTTTTATTAATAAATGAGGAATTATTACTACTTTCCTTATCCTATGATTTTATTAGTATAATTAAGGTAGGGATAGGTTTGATTTTAAATTATTTAACTAGAGGTAAAATCTATTTTTAATATATGATAATATAAATATTATAAATCCTTTTTTTAATGATATTTTTAATAAATTTCTAAGATATTATATCTTTATTAAGTAAAGATTTTACTATTATATTATATTAATTTTAAATATTTAAGTTACCTTTAAATAAAAAACAAATTCCATATTAAAACTAGTTTTAATATAAGATATTAACTTATTAAACTTATATTTTAAAATAATATTTTAAATAAGCTAATTTTATAAAGAATGGGAGGTATTTTCTATTATATAAAAAATGAGAATATTAATAATCCTTAAAATATAACTATTAAATTAATTCTTAAATTAAGCCTTAATTAAACTTACATTATATAAGCTTAATTATTAATATTAATATAGCCTTAATACCTTTTTTATTAACATAATATTAATAAAAACATATATTAATTTATAGCTTAATTATTATATTATTTCATATATAATATAAAGATTTTACCACTTATTGTTTAGTATTTATCTTTTTTGTTTCCTTATAACCAAATAATATATTATTAATAATAATATTAATATTAGTTAATAAAATATTATTAGGTATAAATAATAGTATATATTTAATTTTACTATTTTTAATAAAGTTAATAAAAGGTTATATATATTAAGATTCATTTTAACTTATATAATAAATGGCGTTTACGCTATAATATATGGTAAAAAAAGGCTTAAAAAAAGGTTATAAGGGCTTTTAGGAATAGGTTAAAGATTTTTAAAGATATTATAGGTTATTTGTATTATTATATTCCTCCTTTTATTTATTTATAACAATTATATAAAAAGGTAAATAATAAAAAAAGTAAATAATATAATTTGCTTTATTATTAAATTAAATAATTCTTTTATAAGATAAATTATCTTTAGCTTTATATATATTAAATAATACCCATTTATTATCTTTCTTATATATATTATAATAAGCCATCCTTAAATAATTAAAGTGGTAAATAATAAAGAATAAAAGTAGATTTAATTTAAATAATATTAGTTAAAAACTTAAATTAAATAATAGTAAAAAGGATAACTTTATATTAAAAATTTTAAAATTAGCCTTATATTAATTAAAAATTAATAAGGTAAGTATTAAGTTTTATAAGATAAGATTTTAATTTCTTTTATTTCTTTTTAAAATTAATATTATATATATAATAATGGGTAGATATTATTAAACACGCCTTTAACAATTTTATTAAATATAATTGTTAATTAATTTGTCACCTTTATCTTATTATATAGCGCCTTATAAAGTTAATATTGCTGGTTATTTATATTCTAATAAAAAATATATACAATTAATATAGGAGTGAATAGTTGGTAAATTTAATTAAATTTAATAATACCTTATATAAAAAGTTAATTAATATTAAAAAGCACACTTAAAAGATTAGATCTTATTAACTTAGATTAAATTAACTAATAAAAGGATTATATATTATATTGGAATAATTTTAATAAAATTTTTATTATATAACTTATTATTTAAAAAGATTAAATATTAAAATTAAAAAGAAATTATTAAAATTAATGGATGCGTATATAATAAAACCTATTTTAAAATATTATTAAGCTAAAGAAGCTAATATATATAATTACTATTATTAAAATAATTATTAAAGTATAATATAAATTAATTAAATTATATAATAAATCTTTATAATAAGTTTATAAGAAAAGTAAATCATTATGTTAAGTTTACTTACCTCTTTTAATTATAATAGTAGGTTTTATTTTAACTATAATTAAAAAAACTATAATATGTGTTAATGGTGTTATCTTTTTTATTTTAATTTAAAAGGCTTTAATATGTGTTAAAGTAAATGTTTTTTTAATAATATTAAACGATTTTTCTAATTATATGTAAATTTACCTCCTTTATTATAAATTTAAGTTTTTTATTTAAATGTTAAAATCTTTTAAACGGGAATGTTTAAATAGTTTATTAGGTGATGGACTTTTTATTATAATGGGTATATCTTAAAACTTTTTCGCTTTTAATATTAGTTTTAAAATATTTTATTAAAAAAAGGTAGCCTTAATTAATAGTTTCCTTAATAAAAAAGATATATTTATCTTTTAATGATAAATAAAAGTAGTATTTTATATATCTTTCCTTTAGCCCAAAGCCCCCCTTAGAAATTTTAAATAAAATATTTTAAAAAATTAAGAATGATTGTTTTACCTAAGTTTTTAAAAAGTAAATAACTAATTAAGTCTTTAAAAAAAAAAAACTCAATCCATTTAAACTTTAAGTAAAGTTTAAAAATAATTATAATTACTTTATTATAATTAAGAAATATATAAAGAAATCTTTAATTTAATTTAAAAAAGCCTTTAATTTTTTAAGGTATATACTTAAATAAGTAAATAAACTTATAAAATAATAATGGTAATATATCTTTAATAATTATTATAAATATTTTTATTTAATTTTATAAATCTTAAATTATATTATTAAGCTTAATTAAGTTAGGGATTAAGGTTAATAAATCATTAAATAAGATATAGCTTTAGTTAATTCTATACGTTTAATTAGGATTATTTTTCTTTTCTTTACTTTAAATAAGTAATATCCTCCTATTTAAGGAAGTAAAATCCTAAGATTTTATTGGAAAAACTTTTTTAAAAAAAAGGTTAAATAATTTAATAAATTATTTATATTAAAAAAAGTTAAAGGTGTTAAGATATTAAGATAAGCAACTAATATTATAAAGTTTGGTTATAATATTTATAAATTTTAATAATAATATTTTAATTATATGAAAAAAAGACCAAATTAAAGATAACTTAAAACATATAAAAATTAATTATTTATATAAGGTAAAGGCCTTTAATTATAATATATATAGCTTAATATTAAAAATATTAGCTTATATTCTTATTTTTTATATAGCTTTTAAGCAATTTCTTTTTACTTTTTAATAATAATCTTATTTATTAATTATAAATTATTAATTAGATTAATATATTACTAATTTAAGCCAACTTTAAACCTTTTAAAAATTAGATTATATAATAATATTTAAATAATTAAATCTTATAAGTGGAAATTATTTAAAAGCTTAAAAATAAATATGATTTTTATATTAGCTAATAAATACTTTAATAATATTTGATAAAGTAGAAGTTATACTAAAAGGAATAAAATATTAACACTATTAAAGCTAATATCTTTAAACTTTTTAAAATAGGGATATTATATTTTAATATTATTATATACTTAAAAAAGAAATAACCTAAAATTAATATTTTATAACAATTTTTTAAATGTAAGTTATAATAATAATAAATAAATTATTATAAACTAATTAACTATTTAGCTAAGCTTATAAAATATATATAATACTTTATATACCATTAAAATATTTATAATAGGAAAATCCTTAAGCAATTATATGATATATAAGGGTTTAATGTTAATATTTTCCTTATTATTTAGATCCACTTTAAGAATGGTATAATAAGAAAAATAATAAATTTAATTAAAAAAATATATACTTAGATTTAGCTATATTATTTCTTTAAATAATATAATAAAATAGTAAGCCTTTTTAAAAACTTAAATTAGGATTAAATTTATAAATTAATTTAAAAATATTTAAAGTTAAATATTATAAAAAATATGACTTATAAGGAATATTATTAATAATATTTATAAGCTATATGATAATATAAAAAAAGGAGATAATTTAAATAAAACCTATAGGATATAATTTTTTTAATTCTTAATTTAAACTTTATATAATTTATAAATAGGTATTAAAAGCTTTATTTTACCAATTTTAAAATTTATGCTAACATTAACATATATTTTTGTAAGATATTATGGATTAATATTAGCTAATTTAATTCTTTACTTATTAATATATTAAATTAATATCTTTTTATTATTATTAAACTAAGCTTTTAATTATTTTGGATTTGAATAAATTATGGAGTTAAGATATTTTTTATAACTTAAATATAGTTTTATTTAGTTAATTTTAATAAGCCAAAGGTGGTTATAATTAATTTAAATGGTATAATAATTAAATAATATTAAGGCAATTATATTATAAAATCTTATAAATAAAGGATTAATAAAGAGAATAAGAAGATTAAACAATAATAAATATAATTATTAAAAAGTATAACAAGGTATTAGATTATACATTATTTAAACCTATTTAAAGATATATAAATTATAATAATTTAAATTTAAATTAATAATTAATATAAGGTTACTTTAAAATTTTAATTAAATAAGGCCTTTTTAATAAAAATAAAATTACAAATTAAATAATATTTTATATCATATATAATAATATTATTAAGAAAAAATATGCTTAATTTATAAAATAATAAAATAATTATTAAATTAAGTTTTAATTAGGTAAGAATCACATTATAATAAATTATATTTATTATATATAATTAAACATAAATAATATTAATATTTAAAATTATATTATAAATATTTACAATAAGCTAAACATTAAATTAATATAATTAATATACAAGCTTAAAAAGCCTTTAATCAAGTATAATTTTAATAACTTTTTAATATTAAATATATGTTAAATATATAATAAATAACTTATACAATATCTATTATAACCTATTAGCTATAATAATCCTAAGCTATATAAAAATAATTATATTAATTTAAATAATTATTTAAAATAATATAAGATTAAAGAAAGAGATTTAAGATTATTATTAAATAAAATACCTTATAATAAAGTTAAATAATATTATAAAAAACTTAATTAACTTTAATATAATTTTAATTAAATATAATAAGATATAGATAAATTAAATACTACTTAAAGGGATATAAGGTTAAATAGAAATAAATATAAACCCTAGTTTAAAATAAATATAAATAATATTTAAAGTAAATATATTTTAATTTAATAATAAATAATTATTAATATTTAAATTATTAAGTAGCTTTAATAATAATAATAAAGATTATTTTACATATTTATTAAAGCTAATTAATTATAAATACTTCTTATATATTTTTAATTATTAAAATTTATAAGGTTTAAAAAATAAATAAGTTATTTTTTTTATTAACGTTAAATATATAATACTATAATAAGGCATTTTGTTATAAAACCACTTATAAAATCCTTTTATTTTTAATAAAATATAGGCCATTTTAGGGGCGCTTATATCATATACATATAACTTAACCTTTTTAATTATAACTTTAAAATATTACCTAAAATAATAAATCTAATTTAATTAAAAAGTTATATTTAATAAAGCTTAAATACGCTTTTAATTATATTTATATTAACATTAATATTTATTTGCATTAATATATGTATATTTAAATAAGATTTTTTCCTTTTTAATAAGATTTTTTAAAGGAATTAATATATTAATATATTTATTAATTTAATTAATATGATTAAATTTAAACATATTTAATCTTACCTTAAAGAAAAATTCATGTTATAATATTATTTAACCTTTAAATTAAAACTTAAAAAATGTAATTTATTAATATCTTTATAAGATAAACAGAATAAACTTTAGGATTAGATTTATAAAGAAGATTAATATAAAATTAATAAATATTTTTAACTTTTATATCGAATAATTTATATTATAAATTGATTTAAGGAATTAATAAATCCTTAAGGATTTATAACATAAGGAATTAAATATTATAATATATATAAAAACTTTATAAATATATTTATTAATTTAAAATTAGCCTTTAATTTATTAAAAACTAGGGTAATTAGGAAAAAGCTAAAATAATTACATCATTTTAATCTCTTAGGATTTTATATGCCTTAATAAAGTCAACTTTTAAATTTATAATTTTTATTTTACCTAATTATATAAATATATTAATTACTTTATTAAGGTTAATTTAATATTAAATAAAAATCTATTTTTAATCTTATATCTTTAATTAATTTAATTAAATTAGTAAAAACTTTAAAGAATAATTTATATTATATAATAAACAGTTTAAAAAGCTTATTTAATCCTATTTAATCACTTTATTTAATCTAACCCATTTAATATAAGTGATAATATTATAATAAGATTTTTATTTAAACATATATAACTTATATCTTTTTATTATATTTATATTTTATAATAATTCTTTTATAATAGCCTAGTTAGGTTATATTTTAATACTTATTAAAAAGCTTTATTTTAATTTAAAAACTTAATTATAATAAATTAATTCTTATAAGATTTATAAGTTATATTTATAAGGAGATATTTTATAAACTTTAGTTTTTCTTTATTTAATAATTTATAAAAATGTTTTATAGCATTTTTTTTATACTTTTATTTTTTTAAAAGAAAAGGAAAAAATATTAGAAAGGCCCTTTAATATAAGTTATACATAAAGTAAATGCATAAAGGAAATAGTAAGATTGTTTTAAGTTAAATATAATATAGTAATGATTTATTAACACTTATTTTTTTATTTTATATTAAGGGGGTTTTTTACCTTTTATATATGTATAAGTAAAACAAGTTTTTAATGATATTATACCTATTTAGTGTTAGTTTTTATTATCCCTTAATAAAGTTATTTTCCTTAGTTGTATTTTTATTTTTAGGAGTTTTAATTCGTTATAAAGTTGTTATAATACATATACGTTTTCCCTATATTTTTTAACTATTTTATTTATGTTATGTGCTTTTTATTATAAACTTTTTTATTATTATATAATCTTTTATTTTTGGATAATAATGATATTATTTTTAATGTTTTAATTTAATATTTAATTATAATGGCTTCCTTTTTAATGCTTCGCTTTTTTTTGCCTTTTTTATTTTTTTATATACCATTAATACCTCCCATTGTTAACATATTAATGTTATTGTTTTTTAGTTTTATTAATATGTTGTTTTTATATATTTTTATTGGTAAAAAACTTGTTTTTTATAATAGTGGTGTGGCTTTTATTACCTATAATTATCTTATGTTATATTGTCGTTATACTTATACTATAATAAATTAGTAAGAAAATAATTTTAATAATTATGGTTATATTAAACTTAAAAGTATATATTTTTTTTGTTTTATTATAATCCCTTAGTTAATAATTTTATTTTAAATACTTTTAAAAAATACTTTTATTACTTTTATCTTTATAAAGGTTATATAGTTATAAGTTAGCTATAATTTATTTAATTTAAAAAATATATTATTAATATTGTCTTTTTTAATTACGTTTTTAATAGTAATGAGTTACCCATGCCTTTTATAATACCCTCGTTATAAATTTTAATGTTTGGTTTATATATATTCCCTTTATTATTATTACTATTAACCTTTCTTATTTACTTATTGTTAAAACTAAGTTTAAAATTAGTAGGATAATTTATATAAGGCTTTATAAGCTTTTAAGAATAAGAATAATTTAAATAAAATAAAAGTTATAAAAAAGTATTATAAAAATGTAATTAATTGTTAAAAGTATTTAGTAAATATGGTTAAATTTATTATAATTACTTTAAAAAATGTTATTGTTAAGATTTATTAGGTTTATAAGATTATTAATACTTTTACAATTAATTATTTTATTATAAGTTTTTTTATTTTTCCTTACGTAATAATTTCTTTATTAATAATTATTTCATTTAATCTTTTAATTAGGATAGTTTTAATCTTTTATAAGATAAAAAGGGTATTTTTATTTTATTATATTAGAGTAATAATAATAATAATGATTTATTTAATGATAATAAAAAGGATAAAAAAGGTAAAAGGTTAGGCAAAGTTTAAGCAATACTTACTAATTTTTTTTACATTTATGGTATGATTATAATAAGCCTTTTTTACAATTTTTTCTTATATTTTTTTTTAATATTTTTTAATATATTTTTAACCTTTTCCTAAAAATTATTATCATTGTTATATCCCACCTATTAAATTAAATATTATTAGTTTTTTCTTTTACCTTTATAATTTAAGATTATTTTTATCTTATAAATATTATTACTAATTAAAGCTATTTTTTATTCCTTTAAAACCTTATTAAGTTTTAGCTTAAAAGGTTTAAGGTTATTAATGTTAAAGATATTATATATCTTATATTTAAGTGGTAGTTTTAGTTTATATATTAAGCTATGTTATCTTATTATTTCTTTTACTTTAAAAGGATTTAAATATTTATTTATTAGTTTTTAATTAAGGCATTTTTAATTAATATTTTTTATAAATATTAAAACTTATTCCCTTATTTAAAATGTTTTTTTTATCCTATCTTTATTATATCATTTAGTATATAACTCATTTAAGGTTTATAGTAAACTTATTACTTTTTCTTAAGCTTAATATATTTGGTTTATCTTATTTAAATCTTTTATTAAATTTTACCTTGTTTTTTTTATTATAAAATTAACTAGGTTTTATGGTATAAATTTAATATAAATATAAGTTAAAATTTAATTATATATAAAATATATTAAAATATTATATATTTATTTTATTAATATTAACTTTTCTACCTAATCACTTTGTTTATAACTATAAAAGGTTTTTAAGTAATACTTTAAATTTTAATTTTATTACTTAGTTTATTTATTAGTTTATAAGTGGTATATTATACTAAGCTTTTAACTTATTACAAGCTTATAATAAAACATTACCTAAAATTTATTTATAAATAATAATCTTTTATTTAATATAATACCTTTTAATAATTTCATTTGTAAAAATACTTTTGTAAAAAATATTTTAACTAAGCCACTAGTGATTAGGTTTTTCATCGTTACAATATATAAGGTATATTTCAAAAATTTATCCATTATTATTAATATATTATTACATATGTAACCTCCTAATGTGATTAAATTTAACAATTTAATTATAAAGTTTAAGGATATTTTTTTACCTAATTTATTAAAAATTAATAGTGAATTTAACTTATTATATAGGAAATATTTCCAAACTTTTATCCATTAATAAATTATACAATTATTTATATAATTTTTTATATCATTCCTAAAGTTATTTTAATAATAACACTTTATTAATCTTTTAATCATTTTTACTACCCTTTAATGCTTTAAAAATAATACATTATAACAACAATAAAGCAATTTTAATATTAATATAAAAAGTATATAAATTTTGTTTTAATATCTTATTAAATTTTCTTTTATAATCCAACTTAACTTATTCCTTTTATAACTATTATAACACTATTTTTATACTTTTATATTAACAAATAAGTCCTTTTTTTATTCTTTGTAAATTTTTTCTAAAAGGGATATGCCTAATATTTTATTATTATTTTATAATACCTAGATTTGGCTAGACTTTTTATTATCTTGTTTTTATTTTAATAGTTACCCCTTATTCCCTTAGTTATTTAATAACTTTTAGCTATTTTTAAACCTTTTTAAAAACTTTGGTAATGTATTATGCTTTTTTATATAGTTTTTTAATAATAAGGTATATATTCCTATAGTTATCTTTAATTTATTGGAATTTAAGTTACTAATTATTACGTAATATCTTTCCTAATTATTTTAAAACCTTTTTTAAAATTTTAGTAAAATATCTTTATAAGCCTTAATTTTCCCTTCTTTATTTACATAGTTAAGTTATTATAATAACTTATTAATAAGATTAAGATTTTCAAATTTATAAATTATTTAAAAGTTAAAGTTTATAAGTGTTTTAATTTATTTAACTTATTTATTATTTAATTTTAACTTTAATATAATATATTAAAAATTTAAATAATTTATTAACACATTAATTTAGCTATTTAAATATATTAGGTAATACTTTCATTTCTTAAATATATTTATAATAATTAATATTTTTATATTTAAGGTAATATAATTAATTTTAATATCTTATAGTTTCTTTAAAATGAAAGTAATAAGGTGCTATTTTCTTTTATAAAGTTAGGATAAAACTACTCTTATTATTTATTATAATGTATTTATTTTTATTTGGGTTAATAGTTAACTATTAAAATATCTTAAAATAAAGGTTTTTAAAAATATTTTCTTAAGTTTTTTAAAGGCTTTTAATACTTTAATAAGGAAATTAAATAATAAAATTAATTTCCCTTTCAATAAATTAATAAGTAAGGTTATGATTTTTAAATAATCCTTAATAAACCTTTTATAAAAGCTTATAAAACCTAAAAAAGTTTATATATTATATATATTATAAAATAATTATTATTTTAAAATTGTCTTTATTTTTTTTTAATTTATTTTAATATTTTTTAATAATATTATAAATCTTAAGAATATTATTTCCTTAATATTAAACTTATATTTTATTAGGTTTGTATATAGCTTTTAATTTTTTAATTATTCGAAAATATTATAAATGTATTATATATATAAGGTGGTGTTATTAAAGTAAATTAAGATATTATTTAAATAAATAATATATATTATATCTATTAACCTTATAAATATATGATTAATATAATTTTAAAATATAATTAAGGTATTTAATAATTTAAATGGTATTATTATATATTTAAAGTGTTTATATTTAATCTTAAACGTTATTTTTTATTTATTACTTTTTTTAATTTATAGCTTATAGTAAGTGTTTTTTAAGTTAAGCTTAATAAAGTGTTTAACCTTAATTAATTGGTTTAAAATCTTATTTATTAATGGTAATATAATATGGTCTTTTTTAATTATTTAATTTAATGTTTTATAATTTATAATATAAAGTTAAAGTTTCCTTTTTAGCTTAGGCATAAATAATATAGGTAACCTTGCTATGTTTTTTAAAGGTTTAATTTATCTTTTTTTAAAAATATTATTAATATATTCCTTAAGTATTTTTAATTTCTTTTTTATTAATAAGTAAATTAGGTTAAGAAATAACTTTTTTCCTTATTTAAAGTTAATAGTATAATTTTAATCTTAATATTCTAATAATATAAATACTTTATTTATATTAAATATTTCCTTAAATTTTATATATTTAAGGGGAAGGGATTAAGTGAGGATATTATTATTTTTATATAGGTTAAAGTAAAGTTTGTTATTAATTTTTCCTTTAGTAATAAATAAAAGGGTTATTATTATAGTTTTACTATTATTTTTTATTATTTATTTAATTTCTTTTTAACTTTATATAATAATAATGTTATTATTTATAATCTTATATTTTTATAATCTGCTTTATATTTTTAAAATAATATTTATATAGTTTATTTAAAATAATCTTAGGAAAATGTTATAGTTAAAATCTTAATTTATAATATTAATATTATTATGTATATAATATAATCTTTTTAAATTATCTTTTACTTTAATAAAGATATTAAATTATATTAATATAAAGCTTATTTTATAAAAATCATTTATTAATTTTCTTAATATAAAATATTATTATAAGATTATTAAAATATGTTTAATATAAACCATATTATAATCTAATCTTATATTAATAAAAGTATAAAATCTAATTTATTTTCTTTTTATTTATAACTTTATTATAACTTTAAAGCATATTTAATAAAAATTTATATTTTATTATAGGTTTTTTATCTTTTATATTTTAAGAGGGGTTTTATTTATATTACTTACATAATTATTATCTATAAATTCTAAATATTAATTAATAAAATATTTATATTTGTTATATTTAAAATATTATATCTTTAAATAATTAAATTATTAATAATCTTTTTCTTTATAATATAAATAAAAGGTTAAATCTTATGAAAATATTATGGTTAATATAGGCATTTATAAGTTATAATTTTAATTAATATCTTTCTTAATTTTAATAATTTTAGTTTAATAAGGATATTATATTAGCACCATATTACCTTAAAGGCTTTTTCTTTAATTATTTAATATTTTCTTTTATTACCCCTTTAATATAATTTTAAAGATTTTTACCTCACTTTTAAGCTTAATTTATATTGCTAATAAAGATCCTTTTAAAATATTTATTCTTTAATTTAGGGGTTAATTTTATTAATAGGTTTAATACTTTAACTTATTTTAAGTATTCCTTAAGATTATTAGTTTTTATTATCTTAAATTATTTAAAAAATATATTAAATAATTTATTAATATCTTAATATAACTCTTATATTATTATAAAAATATTAAATACCTATATATTTTTATTTCTTATTAAATTATAAAGTTATTTTTCCATTTTTAATTAAGGGATATTTTTAAGCTCTTTTATCATAAAAACAATATACCATTATTACCACTATGTTATTATACCTTTTAAATAGGTAATTATAAATAAGGTTTTTTTATTATCTATTTTATAATTATTAAATAAGAAATAAGCTTTTAAACTACTTAAGAAAATTATTAATTTTATATTATTATTATCTTTTTTTCCCTTATATTAAATACTTAATAACAATATTTTATAACATAATAAGCTATAACTATAACTATATTTCAAATATATTAATTAATTATTTTTTTCTAAAATTATAATAATTTTTATTTTTAAAGTTAAAAGTTATTTTTTTTTACACTTCCTTCTATTATTTATTATTAATTTTATTATTTCCTTATTAATTTTTACCTTTATTATATTAATAAGTTTGTAATATATTATTAAAATTAATATATTTACTATAATAATATTAATACTTATTATAAGCTTATTATTTTTTAATTAATTTATTATAATATTATTAAAGTTTTTATTATCTTTTAATTTATATAAGATTTTCCCTTAAGTTTTAGCTATAATAATTATATTATGTTAGTAAGTATAAGCTTACCTTTAAATAAATGATTTATAATAATAAGTATAAAGTGTTAAATTATTAAAAAGGTTTTTTAATATAGGTTATATATAAAGTAAATATATAAAGGAAATAGTAAAATTATTTTAAGTTAGGTATAATATAGTAGTAATTTATTAACACTTATCCTTTTATCTTATATTAAAGGGGTTTTTTACCTTTTATATATATATAAATAAAATAAGCTCCTAGTAACACTATACCTATTTAATGCTAATCCTTATTATCCCTTAATAAGGAAATTATTATATAAGCTAAATTTTTAAAAGGAAATGGTAAGATTTAATGCTTATTAATAATAACCTATTTATTTAGCGATAAATAAATAATATTATAAGTTATATAAGAATGTTTTATATAACTTTTAGTTTTATTAAAGGTAAAAAATATTTTATTTATAAAAGAAGATACTATTTTTATATAATTTAAGAGGCATTAAGTTTAGCTTAGTTTATATAATATTTGTAAAGAAATTATATTTAAATATTTATATAATTATAAATAATGGTAATATATTTTTATGTTATTATTACTTTAATACTTAAAAAGATTAAGAAAAGTTAGTAAGTGATTTTAGGTATTATTTTTTTAAAAGGGAATAAATAACTTTTATAAGTAGGTTTTAATTATATTACTTTAAGATTAATTTAATGGTATATTAAATTAGCTAAAACTAGCTTATATACATAGTTAATCGGGGTTAGTTTAAATATAAGGTTAATTTAAACTAAATTATATATATAATAAGCTAAGATTAAGTTATATATATAATAGGTTAGGTTATATATAAAATGGAAAAGCTTAAAAATATTAGGAATTTTAAAGAATTTAAAATATTTAAAAACTTTAAGGGTTTTAAAAGGTTTAAAATATTTAAGCTAGTTAGGTTAATAAAAATATTATTTATAAAACTTTTTCAAATTTTAAAATTATTAAACTTATTAAGCTTATTAAATTTATTAAGGTTATTAAAGTTATATTTATTAAAATTATTAAGCTTATTAAGCTTATTAAACTCGTTAGGCTTATTAAAATTATTAAACTTATTAAATTAAACCTTTTAAGTTCTTTTTAAATTATATAGCTTAAAAATATAAATAATATAAATATATTAGGTAAAAGTTTTAATAAAAAGTATATAAAGTTATATTTATATAGGAAAAAGAATTAGAAATAAAATAAGTTAATATTTAAATTATAGGGTTTATTTTATTAATTTTTTTAGATTTATGTTTTAATTAATACCGCTTATGTTATCGTAACTATAAAATAAAAATATATATATTTAAGTATAGTATTTAATTCCTTAATTTTAAATTTTTCCTAATCCTTTTTATAATAATATATCCTATATATTTTATATTACCTAATAAAAATAGTTATAATTTTAAGCTACTTTTTTTTTTTTTTTTTTTTTTTTATTAGCTAAGTAACTACTTAAGTTACCTTTTTTATGGCTTTTTAGAATTAATTAATTAAAAGAAAATATCTTTACCTTACCATAGGTTTTATTTATAACTTTATTATAATAGGTTTTATTATTATAAAAAAATGGTATATTAACATAAGCTTTATATTATTAGATTCGCCTTAATTAACTCTTTTAAAAGATGTATATTTTAATTAAATATATTT